>MU280843.1:0-150517 GCA_022385605.1 Xylariaceae sp. FL0594
CACGATGGAATATATACTCATTTCCTTCCCTCAATGAATGTGTTGTTCCCTGGCTCATTCTGAGCCCTTGGATCATTCTGAGCCCTTGGATCATTTTGATCCATCCGTTTGCTCTGAGCCATCACGTGATCACGTATGGTCATCCTCCACCCTGCGTTATGCACCTAACGCGGTATTTCCGTCTTGGCTTGTGGTCTGCTATCGGGTCGCATGGGTCATTCTACCCCTCCGGGCTGAATCCGTTGGTTCTCCTTGTTTGGGTTGTGACAACTATATTCTAAGTTTAAGCTCTTATTAAAGTATAGCTAAAGCTATTTAATAATTTAAACTTACTAGTTTGAAAAGGCTATTAGCTTGCTGTAAAGAATATTTTTATTTTTTTAAATATTGTTTTATATATTGACTATATAAAGTTTGTTATTTAAAACAATATATAGTTATATAACTAGCATTTAACTATTATTATAATAATATATAGTTTTATATAGGTTAATATATAGATATTTAAATAAAACAATATACTTTATAATTATAAAAAGGTTAAAAATATATAATTTTTTATTAGCTTATAAAAAGCAAAAAGTAGTAGCAATATCTTTTATTTTATTTAAAAGTAGTTTTTTAAAGTTTATAAAGCTTACACTTTAAAAACCTTTTATTTATTTTACATTTTTTAGTTTTTAAGTTTTGCTAAATTTTTCATTAAGTCTTTATAAAACGTTAAATTATAGCTAAATAGCTAGTATTATTGTATTTTAAGCTTATAAACACACTATATTAGAGTGTTTAATATTTATATAATAGTAAAGTAGCTAGTATACTATTGCTATTGTTAGCAAAGGTAGCTTTAAAAAGTGCTGCTTTATAGTGTTTTTTATTTGTTTTTGCTAGTAATGTTGTAGATAGTTTTATCTTTAAAACAAAGATTATACTGCCTGTTGCCTACTAATACTATTTAAAGGGTATAGTATTTCAAGTCTAACTCGGAGCATGTTGGATAAATTATAATACTAGGTAGCCTTAGGCATAGGGAAAAAAAGATATACTTGTACTTTACCACTGTTACAACTTTATAAGGGAGTACAGGAGTAAAACACTTGTCAGTGCTAATTTTAAGTGATAGAATGTTAGGCGTTAAGGTGTCTGGGCGTATATGTCTCTCATTTCAGGGAAAGAGACAAACTGATTATGTTCTTCTTACTGTGTTGTGTATATCCTTAAATTTTCTATCCCTTCACTCGATGAGCTGCAGCCTCCGAGGCTGTCAGGAGACGTATCTCTTTTTCCTATTTGCACTTTGTATTTGTGTTCATTAGAAGATGAGAGAACTCATTTACCGACTGGCCACCCCCTGGGCCAAATTTCAACTGTTCATAATATCAGGCAGGTATCTCTTCTCACCGCTGAAAGAGATTTTCCCCAAGTATATTTACCCTGGTCAGTGAAGGAGTGAAATATGTTTACTCCTTGGCATGTCTTGGATGCAGGCTGCAGGGCAGTGATTTTACTCGTAAGCCTTACTTACCTTTCTGCCGCAAGGGGCTGACGAGCGAGTGTGGTCACTGGTGAGGTGAGAATCCAGAAGGTTGGGAAGCTACGCCTTCGTACCTGCATGATGCATACGAAAGTCCCACTGCACTACAAGTACACAGGTTCCTGACCCTGTCCCATATTTTGTGACCTTGTCCAGGCCTCCACAAACAGGGAAACCGGCAGGGCTCCTTCGGAAGCCAGCTGGGTGGATTCATAGTCCGAGGTGGAGTTTGCGAGGCCTGGCGCTTTCTCTCCAGAAATCGTACCTTCGCGTCGCTTTACTTATACATGGTGCATAATGATATACATAATGATATACATAATGATATACATAATGATATACGCATGAAGTGGCAAAGGGGGGGACAAACGCGCTGAAAAGAAAAGAAAAAGGGCACTTGCAGAGACTGAGCAAAGTGTGTTTTTTATCAGCTTGTCAGTCTTTCCTCTCGCCTCAAGGTCTAGACTTTTCAAACAGCTGTGTTTATATGCATCTCCTGCATGCTGCGGCGGCTCTGCCACATATGTGGTCACTGGTGAAAAGAGGCGTGCATGTGTTATATAGTCCCATCGGATGTGTGCCTCTTAGCTAATGCAGGCACAGACATGATGGAGCACAGTAGTATTCCGCGAGATTAGATGCAACGCCATCGTAGCATTGAATTGTGGGAAGTCGAATCCGAACGATGGGATAAAATCCTGACATGGATACTTTGAGAGAAACTGGAGCCGTCCGTCCTGGGGAATGCATTTGGGGTAGTTAAAGCGAATAAGCTTATGTCAGATGCATACAGTATACCCTGTGCAGGCACATAACTTCCCTGACAACAGCCATCCACTGTCTGTGCTCATCACATCATGTCACTCCATGTCAGTACATATTCAAGGCTCTGCCTGCCTGCATTTCGGATGCAGGGAAAATGAGAATCAGCCAAATTGCTGTCAGCGGAGAGGAAAGAAAGTGGATTAAGGAGAGTCGTTGCAAAGATGATATGAAGAAAAGGGTGATGATACTGCCATTGCAAACACACATGGCAGTTTCGATGCCTGATACAACTCCCAAGACAACGCTAGAATAACTCACCTGGAAGCTAGAACGCATTTTATGCTTCCCACGGGTAGTCTAGGGAGTCTACTGAGCTCATTTTTAGCATTGTCGTTGAAAAGACGTTGGGCACCAAGCCCTACCAAGTATTATTACGGGAGACCCAGGCAAATCTCGGCCAACATTCCGATGGGTAAACGACGATGAATTTATAATTACGAGGCCGTACAAGAAAACGGTCAAACAAAATATAATGAGCGCTTGTGCCAAAAGAGTGCTCTTCAGCGAGATGACTTGAACCTTTCTGTTCGACTATGGACCGTCAATTAGTTGCCGGACAGATTGCCCCGGAACCCAATCATCCCTATTCTGGTAGAAAGGGGGGACTTCGTGAATACCAAGTAATTGCTTTTGTCTACCCTGAGTGGAAGGGCATGCAAGGGGATATGCTGTACAGTGCGACTCATGACAAATTTGGCAACTTCCCATGATCACGATCTGTATTCGCATTGGAACTTTGTACAGTGTAAATGAGGATACTATGTCCGCGCGGAAATAAGGCGGAGGAAGAATATCGAATTTGCGGCCCTGATGGCAGGCGCACCACAGCAAGGCAATTGCCACAGGTAAGAACACAGACTTGATTGCGGACAATAGAGCCTGCCTTTCCAACACGCCACTAAAAGCTGCGGGAAAATCGACAGACAATTAAGGTTGTCGGAAGTTGCAACGGGATGCTCAGAGTCATATTCAACAGAGGCTGGTAAACAGTTGTTAATACAGTGCAGATTTCGTCTATCGAGAACAGGTGAGGCACTCAGACCTTACCCCAATTCTCGTAACGATTAGTGCTGACATTCTACAAGAATGCCGGCTTAAACGAAGGGAGAGAAGCGAAAACTCACACCAGCCAAGAGCCAAGGTGATACGATATGTGACAAGTAACGGCAACCAAACGAGAAAATGATTGAATTGGGAGAAAAAGAGACAGACCCACGGTTAACTGCGGAGCCGTGCCGAGCATCCTCATTAGAGAGCCGACGCTAAACTCGAACAGTCACAAAACTTCCTAAGAAGGTGCATATGGGCAGCAATCCAGGACGATTTCCGACCACTAAGCATGGTAGCTCTACGGGTAACAAATGGGGCACGTGCCGGAAATGCAGAGTTAAATTGCATTCTCAGGGGTATGGAAAAGCCATCAGCCAACGTCATTGCATCGACGCGCTTTCTACACAGTATTGTTAATTTCTATCTCTCAAGAAGGAGCGAAGTTCAACGAGGCAAATGGGAGGTACGAGCTTGCCTGGGAAAGAAGCACGGGGCAAATCCCGAACAGGACGAAGATAACTCCTGTTTGGGCCTGGCCTCTAATGTCCTTGTGAGTTATCCGATTTGCACAAAACACAGTCCCGACCAGAACATAAAAAGTGTGAATGCTTTGTCAGCTCGAGTTACCTCCTAACTACATGTGATTCCCAATCTCCCATTACCAAGACCTCGTTTTGATTAGTTTTACGGCGATGAGGACTTTTCCCGGTCAACACCACGCGTAGCCAATTGGCAAGGTGAAGAAAGAGACGTCCTCAGCAAGGGAAACCATAAGCTACTGTCAGTACATTGCCAGGTGTTCTGGCAGTGGTGTAGGTTAGCTATTCTCTTCACCATTCTCGCCAATTGGCAATAATCGACAATGGGTGACCGTGCAGGCAACTTGCAAGAGTACCCCTGTCCAAAGCTGCCGAATCCCAGAAGCCGATGTGGGTTGTCCAGGCCTACATGCGGGTCTTGATACCCAATCAGAGATACCAAGAGAGAGAGGCACAGTCCAGTCAATATTCTTGATAATTTGTACACGCAGGGGAGCTGTTGGTGCTCTCGGAAGTTGGTACCTGCATGAGGTGAGGCTGGACTGGGTCGAGTGGGCTTCTCTGGACCACGACCGGGGAGTCGAAGCCACTAAGTTACCGTACTTACATATGCAGATCTGGACAGACGACAGGGGGCACCAGATGAGAGTACCAAACGAGTACCAGAAGAGTGCGAGATGGACATGAATCCAATTTAGAATGCCTGGATCGATGATCCAGGGGGGTTGACGAGGTATGCGAATCCGACTCCGCGAGAGAACATGTTCAAATAGAGAGCCGCGGCCGTTCGAGAGGATGATTCTTTCCCTTCTGTTCCTCAACCGCGCTTCGCTCCGGCAGTCACTCTTTTGTTGCTTTCAAGCATCACCACATTCGTTTTTTTGGATTTAGTGGATATCACTCTATCCAGTCCATTCTTTTACTGTTTGTCTTCGGAGCTCCTCTTCAAGTACTATGCGTTTCTCATCCCACGCTGCGGCTTTAGCCGCCGTGGCGTCCGTTGCGACGGCCTCCCCTCACGGACCCCTTGACGTCAACCTGGGCCTTCCTAACCTCCCCACGAACCCCGTCGGTGCCGAGATCGACCAGCCCAACGGCCTCGGACTCTTCCGCCCCATCCATGCCTCGGTTGATCTCAATGCCGACCTCTCCGGCAAGATCCTGGCTGCCGGTGTCATCGCCGACGTGATCGTCGACCCCATTCTCGGTGCCCACGCCGATGCCAAGGTGTCAGTTGTTTGCGATGACTGCCACATCAAGGGTGACATCGACGCTACCATCTCTCTGGAGAAGCTGGTACCGGCTCTCAAGCTGTCGTTGACGGATGTCGAAGTCATGTTGGATTTGGATGTCTACATTGGTGCTGCTGCCACCATCGCCGTCAACCTGGTCGCCCCTGTCAAGGTTGAGCTTCCCATCCCTGGGCTCAAGGTTGAGGCGCTTGTTGCCCTTGACCTGATTCTCGGTGTCCACACCGAGCTCGATGTCTCAGCTGGTATCTACGTCTCGCTTCCCGAGGCTGAGCTTGAGACCGATATCCTGAACGGCGAAATCCTTGACAGCGACTTCGACGGTGTCATTGTCAAGGTCCTACCTATCAAGGTCCGCATTGGCTGCACTGAGCTCCTCGCCGATCTTCGTCTTCGCGTCGATCTCGGCGTTGCTGCTGGCCTGGATCTTGGTGAGATCGTGCCGATCGGTGATATCATCCCCGGCCTGAGCCTTCCCAAGATCGGTGCTGGTCTTGAGCTCGCCGTCTTCGTCAACCTTCTCGAATACGTCGGTCTGTTCTGCGACGCTCCTGATTGCCCTCTTGTCAAGGAGAGCTACGGTCTTAATGTTGGTGCCGAAGTCGAACTTGACGTCGATGTCGAGAATCTCCTTGATCTTCATCTTGCTCCTACCGTCGCCCTCCAGCTCCTCAACATCCCCACCCAGACCATCTGCATTCCTAGCGTCACCCCCACGCCCACCGGTTCTGCTCCTACATCCACTGGCACGGGCTCCTCTACTATTACCGCTAGTGGATCCTCCACGACCGGCACCGGCTCTTCCACCGCCTCAGGTTCGTCGACCACTGGAACTGGCTCCTCCACTGCCTCCGGCACTGGTTCATCTACCAGCACTACCGGTACCTCCACTGGCTCTGGTTCTTCCACAACCGCTACCGGCACTTCCACTGGATCTGGCTCGTCCACCGTCACCGGCACGTCTACTGGCGCTGGCTCATCCACCGTCACCGGCACTTCCACTGGTTCTGGCTCATCCACTGCCAGCGGCACTTCCACTGGATCCGGGTCTTCGACCAGCGGCACCGGTTCTTCCACCACCACTGCTTCGAGCACATCTGGCAGCGGCTCCAGCACCGGCCCCAGCGGCTCTGGAACTGCTACAAGCACCGGCGCCCCGTCCACCAGCGGGTCGTCTGGCCCCACCGGCACTTCCACCTCTGGCTCTTCGGGCTCTAGCACCTCTTCCGGCGCTGGCAGCAGCGGTTCCCCTACCTCCAGCGGTGTTGGCTCTGTCACCACTCCTGCTCCCACCGGTGGCGCCGGATCTACCACGACTATTATCACCACTGGTACCTACACCGTCACCGCTTGCGCTCTGAACGTTGCCAACTGCCCCTCCGGCTACCAGACTAGCGTGACTCTCACCCACACCTCTACCTACACCACCGTTTATCCTACCGGTGCGGTTTCCACTAGCACCCCTGGTGGCATTCAGACAATCACCAAGCACGTGACTACCATGGTTCCTTGCTCTTCCGCCACCACCATCGTGCCTCCCACCAACTTCCCTACTGCTCCTTACCCTGGCGCGTACCCTACCACCACCGTCGGCCACGCCGGCTCTACTCCCTCGGCTAGCTATCCTGCTGGTGGCTACCCGTCGGGCGGTGCCTCAGCCACGTACCCCGCTGGAGGTTACCCCTCGGGAGGCCCTTCTGCTAGCTACCCTGCCGGTGGCTACCCGTCGGGCGGTGCTTCTGCTACCTACCCTGCCGGCGGTTATCCCACGGGCGGTGCTTCTGTCACCTACCCCGCTGGTGGCTATCCCTCCGGCTCTCAGTCCGCCACTTACCCTGCTGGCGGTTACCCGTCCAGCTACCCCGTCCTGAGCAGCTCCAGCGCTCCGGTCGTGACTCCTTACCCTACTGGCCCCGCCGGTGGTTACCCCACTGGCCCTGCCGGTGGTAACGGCACCGCGCCCGCCACCTGGACCACCAAGACCGCCACCGGTCCTGCTGGGTACCCCACCGGCGGGTACCCCACCGCAATCCCTACGGGCGCCGCTGGTAAGGTCGCTGGCAGCGTGATCGTTGCCTTCATTGGTGCTATCCTGGCTTTGTAAATACATACAGCCGGGTGCATAATTGGTAATTCGAGCATTTGCATTGGGGAAAGGTATATGGATAACGCTTTTTAAAGAGTGAGAGCATTGTGTACATGGCTTGATCTCATGTAGAAGTGGGGTGGGGAGGGGGGATGAAAGGGGTGTACATAGTGCTTTTTTTTCTGAATTAATGTAATAGGAAACCTTTGATCGAGATCTGTTTCTCTCCAGCGTGGGCGTTTTGTTGTATGTATGCATATACGTTATAAATACCCAGCGTCATGTTTTGGTCACATCATCTTATGTAGAGTGTCTTGCTTTAGTAGTACTGCAGGCGATTCTCACATTCGGTTTCCCTTCGCTGGAAGGCAAATAAATGGTCCCCTGACGCTAATGACAAGTTATCCAACTACGTACAAGTCAAGAAGAGTATGGAGCTGAACGATATGAGGTTTGACAAAATCAGGCACACTGTCAGCATCTCTATTTGTTCTTCCTTTCCCCGCACCTGAGAGGTGTGATCGGGATCCTTCCAACCTGATGACCACTTCTGACATGTTTACCTGCAGGCTGCTAATCCAGCTTACTTACTTGCCTCGTACCCTCGTATCTACTGTAGAATTATCTAAAGGGGGTCAGTCGATGGGTTGGCAATAATGTTAAGGTATTTAATAAGTGGTCTAGATACATAACTTAAAAGATCTGGGTTGGTTAGTAGATAGTTGAGCGTAATTAAGGTTAGGTAATTCAGGTAAAAGTGGTAGGAAGGACGGTCAGTAGGTAGGTTAGGAGGTCCAGGGATTGTTATATGAAGGTAGCACTGGTGTGGTAGTAATCAGGTAAGTCTGTAAGACACGATGCATGGTTTTGATTATTTTACTTTACACTTACTCCGACTCCCTCTTACCTTCTTTACATTACCTTGATAACCAAAACCTGACCCTCGTCCAACCCTAAAACAACCTGCTTGATTGTAAAAGTTGCCTTACGACGTCTTTTTTGCCACCTACGTAAGTCGCCGATGCTAAGGTTAACCTCAATGTGGATCAAGACTTCGACTTACTTACTAAGCAGACAGGATTGAGTTGTTCATTCATTCATACGAGGCGAAAACTGGCCTTTGTGACTTTATTTTATTTTATTTGAAGAGGAAGAAAAGAGGTGCCGATACTTGTAGTACAGAAAAAGAAAAAACCTAAAAAGTCAATAAACAAAAAGGTCAAAAAAGGAGGGTTTTTCTAAAATAAAAATGGCACCTCCTTTCCGAGCAGAACACCTCGGCTCCCTCCTCCGACCCGAGGACCTCCTCGCCATCCGCGCCTCCGTGCGCGAGCAAAAGAAGAAAAATACCAACAACAACAGTAAGACCACGGAAGATGAGCACACAGAAGAAGAAAAACTCCTCGCCGCCACCGAGCGCGCGGCCGTCCGAGACGTCGTGGCGCTGCAAAAGGCCCTGGGCTACCGCGCCGTGACCTCGGGCGAGTTCACGCGGACGCGCTTCTGGGGCCTCATGTGGGACGAGTTGGAGGGCACGGCGCAGCTGCGGGACGCGGACGCGGCCATGTTCCGGCCGTACCACCCGGACGTCGTCTCGCTGATCGAGAAGGACGGGCACGTGATGCCGGGCGAGAGCGTCGTAGCGGGCGCGAAGCTGAGGCACGACCCGGGGAAGTCGGTGTCGAATCTGCATGAGCTGAGGCTCGTGCAGGAGGCTTTGGGCGAGGAGAGGAGGGAGGAGTGGAAGGATATCAAGCTGACCATGATCACGCCCGCGTGGTTCCACATGCGGTATAAGCGGGGGCGCGCCTACGCGCCGGGCGCCTATGAGAGCGACGCCGAGTACTTCGCCGACGTGGCGGCGGCCTACCGCGCGGAGCTGGCGATGCTGTACGCGGCCGGGCTGCGCAACGTGCAGTTCGACGACCCGGGGCTGGCGTACTTCTGCAGCGACGAGTTCCGGCGTGGATGGGAGGCCGACCCGGACAATGCGGGGACGACGGTCGAGGACCTCCTGGACTCGTACATTGCGCTGTACAACGACTGCGTGCGCGACGCGCCCGGCGGCGGCGACATGCACTTCGGCATCCACCTCTGCCGCGGCAACTTCATCGGCGGCCGGCACTTCGCCTCGGGCGCGTACGACGTCATCGCGAAGAAGCTGTTCCAGACCCTCGACGTGCAGACCTTCTACCTCGAGTACGACACCGAGCGCGCGGGCGGCTTCGAGCCCCTCCGGCACCTGCCCCGCGGCAAGAACGTCGTCATCGGCGCCGTCAGCACCAAGGTGCGCGAGCTAGAGGACAAGGAGGTCGTGAAAAAGCGCCTGTACGAGGCCGCCGGGTACATTGCCGAGGGACGCGGCGACGGGGAGACTAGGGAAGAGGCGCTGAAGAGCGTCTCCGTGTCGCCGCAGTGCGGGTTCAGCACCCATGAGACCGGATACCCGCTCTCGCTCGAGGACCAGAGGAAGAAGCTGGCGTTGGTGAGGCAGATTGCTGATGAGGTTTGGGGTGAGCCTTAGCGTTAAGTACGTGATGAAGACAGAGATTGATAATCTATTGGTTACACTTCGTTGGGTCGGGGAATACTATAGCGTTACCCGGACAGCGATTGGAAATATCATTGCCAATACGTATGGGATTCATCGAATCAACTGCAATATGCGCCCTCATGTCCCTGTAATGTCAGTTTCGAACAAGCTTGTGGAATCTGTTCTTGTCTCTACGCGTCTTGGCTTTCAAACGCCTATCCAATATTTCAAGCCTCTTCACTCGACCTTGTGCTTACATTCCAAAAGAACATCAAGGGAAGAGAGGATGCGATTAGCCTGTATCGCCATGGCATACTGCCCCTATGAAGAGAGCCCCAAGGAGGTTAACTTCGATAACCGCCGGAAGTCGCGTCCACATTACAGTGGGGTTCCAAGGGGACTAAAGTGAATAAGTAGACGTACTGTGGGTCAAGATGAGGTAATCACCACCGATTTCCGGCGGGCAATCTGTTCGTTCGTCTCACCACAACTCTCAGGCCCTGCCGGTTGCCTTCATGACCTTTCGCCTGAGCCAGTCTGTCGCCGCGGAAACTATAGTCGGAATCTCCCGGGGACGGATATGGTAGACCGAAATGAGAGTAGTAACGCGGGCCGGGAAAAGGAGCCGATTCTGGGTTCCGACACCTCGTCGGGTCCTAGGAGGAAGAATGTGAAGACGTCCACATCAGTGAAACGCAGCTCCAAGGCCGCGGCAGCCGGTGATGAGGAGACGGGCGACGGTGTTACAGGTAGCGGTGCAGATGCAGATGGTCAGAAGTCGCCTCCATTGAAAAGGAGGAGGCGCGCTTTCTCCTGTCTTTCCTGTCAGAAGCTGAAATGCAGGTGTGAATACGACGTCGGTGCCCAGGGCTGTCATCGATGCCAAACCCTCAGGTGAGGAAACTGTGCACGCGGTTGTAAACCTTTGACATGGACAGAAGTTGACGGCTGTTCATCATCAGAATCACATGTTCGCTACGGGGGCAGGATGATGTGACATCCCCACGAAATGCCGGGACTATTGGCCAAGTATCAAGCCCTAGCGTTGAAGAGAGGTACGTCTCTGGTTCATAACACCAATGTGCGGTTGCAGGGTGCATGGATCTTTAAGGGCCAGAAATGCTTATCAGTTGGCAGACTTCAACGGCACGAAAACGCCCTGGAAGAAATCAAGGCTATGATCCAGGCTTTGAGGCCTGACAAACATGGCCCGGCTCACACCCAACCATCGGAGGAGAGAGCTCAGTCCACTGGGCATGATCAGTCGGATCCCGAGTATTTATCCAATCCAGTTGACAGGGGATCTAAGTCGGCGCCCATCGTAGTCCTGAGGGAGATATCGCAAAATGTGATGGGTTATCGCAGGCTATTGAGCCACGGCCACCATGATTTGGTGCAACTTCATTTGCTGGACGAGCAGGCCGCGAGCGAACTCATAGAAATGTAAGCAGCCCACTCCCAAGGCAAAAGATATCGAGTGACGCGGACCACTGATAAGAAGTGCGCGCTCAGATACATCAAACACCAGGGCCATACTCTGCTCGTGCGCAGTCCGGACGACCTGAGACACAGAGGAGATGAGCGTCAGGTGTCGGCATTCTTACACAGCGTCTGTTGTTTGATGGGGATCGTCTACCGCGAGGACATCTGCGGGACGCAGCTTCACCGTCAAATATATGACCAAGTGCGCATGACCCTTGGGCAAGCGGCGCTGTCTAGTCCTCTCGATCTGGACGATCTCAACGCCATGTTCATCATGAGCAATAACGCCAATACCCCAAATCATGTCAGCAACATGCCTCTGGATCTGCCTCCAAGCTGGCGTCTTTCCGAAGCTGACTGCATTTCGTATAGCAAGGCGCCGAATATATCGACAGTTGGTTATTGACCGGTTACTGCGCAAAGCAAGCCATGTTGAGTATCTACTTCACACATATCGTCAGCCGACTCAAGAAGGGGAGTTCGACTGTTGAGGACCACAAAGCGATACATCTCTGGTCCACCATATGTCTTCACCACCTTCAGTAGGCCAGCCCTGATGTCTGACTTTCATATTCCGGTGATTAACCTTCAACGCAGTTGGGCCGCGACCACCGGACGGCCATCTGTCATTCCGAAAGGTTACCTCGACCAGTGCAATGTTTGTAAGTCAACGTCAGAAACCACCCGACGGCTTCGAAGCTGCCCCATTCAGTTCGAGGATTCCTGTGCAGTTGCAGACGATGTAACTGACGAATCGTTACAGTGCTTAGTTTCTACCAAGCCACCATGCAGGACGGGATGTTGGTAGCGGAGATCATGTTGTACTCCATATTACACCAGAAGATCCAGCAAGAATCTTATCCGAGTGATGGAGGCGAGTGTGAAGAGTTCCGGTCCTGGAAACATAAATGGAATCACCTTCTCGGTAGGTTGAATGAAGGCGAGACGTGACGATGCAATTAGGGGCATCCACACCAAATCACTGAATGGACTAACCTTAATGGAAACATTAGTCTTACCGACCTCGTCAACGCTTCGAATAGGGTACAACGCGGCGTGCCTGATCTTAGCAGTCCGGGCGCTTGGAAAGACCGGGCATGCCCCGGGGTCGACCACGTTTCTTTCCACAGATAAAACTCCCATGACCAATAACGACGGAACGCCGCTGTCTGAGCAGCAGGGCCACGATACCCCGAGTAGGGGCCGGAGACAGCTCGAGACGGATCGAGGTGAGGAGACACGCGACTCGACTCAGAAGAGAGCGGCGGACGACAGCTCGGATGATCTCGCCAGCATCAAGCATAACGTGTGCAAATACGCGAAGCTCATCCTAGAGACATTCATCGAGATGCCCGCATTTCTGATGGACGCCACGACGACGTGCACGAATCTCTGCATAGGGTACTGTGCGCTGGTGCTCGCACATTACGATTCTACGCAGTCACAGATACCCGACGCAGTCGTCCTGCGCCTCGTCACGCGCCTCTACAGATGGGTGCGTACATCGCCGGGAAAGGCCTGGTCGAACAAGTATGCGAACCTTGCACGACAGAAGGTAGAGGCCAGGATCAACGGGCTAGCCGATCCGCGATTCCAGGGCCACGAAGATGAGGCTACCCGCGATCACGAACACCATGGCAGAAGAAAAGACCAAGAGCACCGGTATGATCGGAATGAGTATCACCACGGTGAGACACAGACGCAGCAACATCACGACCCTCATATGCTGGGCTCGCACGGACCTGCAAATGAGCGGTACCATATCGAGGACATGCTTGCGGGACATGCCGCCGGGCCAAACGAAGGCTTGCCATCGCTTGACCTCGGGGCGGAGACCATGTTTCCCAGCATGGAGGGATTCTTCGGCGGCGGTTTCTTGGATTTCATGGGATAGGGGCGCAGATAGTACGTAGTTCAATAATATATCTGACAATCCCCACATCACGGTTGATGATTTGTAAGTTGTTAACCTCGACATGTCCGAATGCAAGCGACTGTTGTCAGTTGTCTGGGCTTCCAGATAAAGCGCCACCTGTCAAGGCTCCAGTACCAGAGGAGCTTGCGTCTCGCTTCCGTCTGTTGATACGAAGAGGAATAGGGAAAAGCCCCGTGTAGATAGAGAAGGCCGAAATGAGGTATGATGTCCTCGGGAAGAGTTAGATGTTTTAATGATGAGACATACAATGACGGGACCATGATGGTGTGCTGCAAAAGTATCGGATTCGTCAACCTGCAGGGAAAAAGTACCTTGAATCCTCGAGTGTAACATCGAGTTGGGCACGCTAAACTCAAAATGCCAGCGTCTGTACCACCTGGAACCTTACCCTGTAGGTTATGCCATACCATTGTGTGGCATTGTTTAGAGATGCCCCTGGCGCCGAGAACGATTCCAACCTGGTACCTGAACAGCAGTACTGTACAATCCATGAGGTCCTGCCGAACCTCAAACCCTACTTCCCGACGCCTTGTAGACTGACTGCAATTGACTACCTCGACTGCGGTTTGCCAGTCCACCTCATACCTCCAACCGACTGCCCGGACTGGA
The DNA here is from genome assembly GCA_022385605.1 of Xylariaceae sp. FL0594. NCBI lineage: Eukaryota > Fungi > Ascomycota > Sordariomycetes > Xylariales > Xylariaceae > Xylariaceae sp. FL0594. The sequence continues at coordinate 13,845 of MU280843.1, forward strand.
CTTTGCGACTGCGCATTTCTCTAACCAGGGCCTGTGCCAGTCTTGTATTGTGTGTCATCCCTCGTGGAATCGAAATCATTACTGCTGCCACTTGGTCGTATCCAGCATGGTTGCGGATGTGATTGCATAGCCGAATATGCTCTACAGGCCTCCCCAAACTGCTCGATGATCGCGCCATCACCTTCCACAAACCCAGTCATTCTGCCGCTCGAAACATCTCACCAATGGATGCGCCGCGGCAGAGGGGTGGTCCTGGCCATGGCCGCGAGATGACCAGGGCCGAGAAGTTCGAGGAGGAAAAGCGTCGCATTATCGACACCTGCTTCAGCAAAAAGGATACGGACGGATCTGGTATGCTCCTATGCTCCCATGCTCCCAAGGTTCCCGTTCCCATATGCGTAACATGAATAGCGGCATGATTGGGCTGATTCCACTTCTGTTCCACGCCCTGCAACAGTCATTGAAACATACATCACACATATCCGTATCACCGAGTATGGCACGCATCCGACAAGCCCGCCTCCGCCCGAGCAGCGTCGAGAATCCGAGAAGCCCCGCGTCATCATCGTCTCCGTGCGGAAATCAGGAAGGGTGCGCATGCACAAATCCAAGGAGAACGCCAACGGCTCCTTCTCCATAGGCAAGACGTGGGACTTGAACGACCTGACCAAGATCGAGTCCTTCACCTCGCCCAACATCGAGCCCCAACAACGCCAGTGGGCCGGCGACACGGGCTTCATCGTTCACATCGGAAAGCCCTACTATTGGCAAGCACAGGCCGACAAGGAAAAGAAGTTCTTCATTGCTAGTCTAATTAAGATTTATGGCAAATACACTGGGGGCAACGTCCCGGACCTGAAGGGTTTCGATCCTCGCGAGCTGGACCAGGTACTCGGTTCCCGAAAACCTGCCCTGGCCGCATCGAGACCAGACTTGACCGGTCCTTCTCCTCGTCCGTCCCCTGCGCCCCATCGGCCCGATGCGATACCTCCACCACCGTATTCGCGGCATGACGTCTTACCTCCTCCGAGGGCCCCCTCTCGGCCTCCTTCACGGCCAGGTTCGAGACCTCCTTCCCGGCCTGAACCTAAACCATTATATGTCGAGGGAGCCCCCGTGCCCCCGGCCACAAAGACCGAGAAATTCTCCACTGCCACGAGCCCTCTCTCTGAATCTGGCTTCGGAGCACAGCCGTCGCCAGCGCCCGCCCGCAGTATAGGCCCCTTGAGTGGCAACTCTTCGCCGGCTCCGAGCCTTGACTTGAGCAGGGCTCCCACCCAGCCACCTGCCATGCGCAGATTAGCGAACAATAAAAGCCAGGACTCGCTCGCTGCCTCGTTTTCGACGGCAAGAAGTGAGGATGCGTCGAGTATACCGCCGAGGTCTCGTGGTGGAGCAACGAGTGGACTTCCAGAATCGCAAGAATTACCTACAGCTCCCCAAGTCGACCTTCCCGGTAGGAAACGCCCGCCGATGGATCCTCTACGCCCTCAGGGCGCCAAGGACAATGATCTCGTGCCTGCGCCCCTGATGAGCCAGAATTCCAAGAGAGAACCCCCGCCTCGCAGCAGTGAACGAATGACGCCTCGACATGACTCGGTCAGCAGCCGACCGGAGAGTAGCCCAAGGACGGATAACACGGAATCCATAGCAGAACCGGCCAAGGAAACGCCCCGCACCACCGATGCGTCACTTACAGGTGTCCCAGACACTGTCGCACCAGCAGACGCAACCCCGCTATCACCCGAAAAAGATGCCTCTAGAGAAAAGGAAGAAGTGAAACCTGGTCTAGGACCCATGATCAGACCCAAAAAGTCCTCAAAGGATCTGGCAGGTACTTTGTGGAAGGCGGCGACAGTCGCAGGTGCCTTCAGGCCTCGCCCAGGAGGTGCTGGAGAGCGACTCCGTGAGATGCAGAAAAAGGGTACGCCTGAGGGGCCGGACGGGATCACCAGTGTGGTGCCCGCGCCTCCCCGTCCGGTGCCCCAGCCTGAAGCCCCCAAAGCTGAAGCCCCCAAACTTGCAGAGGCACCAACACCCGAGGTGAAGCCTCCACCTGTTCCCGAAGTGAAGCTCACGGCGCCCAACTCCAGTCGGCCAACCAGTCTGGAAGTGTCGGTCAAAGAAGCCCAGAAGAAGCAGCTCGAAGAAGCGCGGAAAGATGCCGAGACGCAGCGAGCTACAGTTGGCGGAAACGACTCCAAGTTTTTCTCAGCATTGGGCTTGGATGCCACGCTGCTTGCCGAGCCGGCAACTAAGTTCGCCAGATGGTTGGACCACTTTGGCTGGGTGCCGGGAAGTCAGATGCGCTCCCGCAACTTCGATGAGATGAAGATGGACATAGAACGGGAGTTGAACAAGGCCCAGGCCGGTGGCTGGATTGCCCGGTTCCAAGAAGAAGACGAGAGAGTTGATGCGATCAAGGAGGGCCTGGACGTGGCCATCGCCGAGTGCGACGAGCTCGATAATCTCTTGACTCTGTACAGCGTAGAGCTATCGGTAAGTAACTGCTCCTCTGCGACGGAGAATCAAAGAGTGATGTGCTGACAGACAACAGACGCTATCAGATGATATCGCGTACATAGAAGCCCAGGGCCAGGGCCTGCAAGTTCAAGCGGCAAATCAGAAATTGCTACGCAACGAACTAGAATCGCTTCTGGATATCTGTTCCATTACGGCAAACGACCTACGGGCGCTGCGAGACTCTTCGCTGGAAACCGCTTCGGGATTGGAAGAGATCGAGTCCGCGCTTGTAACACTGTACAAGGCGATGAGGAAGATCGATTCTTCCGTGGGCGGGGCGGAACCACGCAAGAGCGAGGACGCGAGCGTGAACGAGGCTCAAACCAGCCTCAACTCAGATTATGGCAAGATGCGTATCGTGCAGGAGAAGAAGGAGATGTATATGGCCGAGACGAGAGCGTTCCTCGGTAGGCTGGGCGCGTTCATGTCACGGCAGTTCGACGCGGCTATTCAAGAGACGAAGTCTGCGATTGCCGGTGCCTTGTCCAAGAAAGTCGACTACCGGAACCACGATGCTGGGCGTCAACTGCTCTGGAAGTACAGTCCGTTGGTCCTATACGCTAGAGAGGTGAGCTTGGAGGAGTGGAATAAGTACCTCCTCCTGTACCAAGAGAAGAGCATTATCCTTTACCGGCCCGAGTTCAAAGACGTGTTGGAGGCGTGGAAGCGCAATGCAAGGAAACCGGTAGGCGAGGAGTCGGAACTGCTCTTCACAGCCCAGACGGAGAAGCAACAGGAGAGCACGATGGCGACGGCAAGACGGGCCACTGTCAAGAGAACCCAGACGCTGGCGCGAAGTCTGGGTAGACCTCTGGGGGAGAGTGCCGCGGCCAAAGTGCCGGATGGTCGCAGCCACCCGTACGAGGTATTTGCTGGTATCATGGACGACCTGCTGCCTCTGGTAGAGATGGAGCAGAACTTCATCGTCGACTTCTTCCATGCCTCGACACTGGAAACGGCAGACTTCCCCGACTTGGTCGCAGCTACGCGGCCCCGCGACAGGCAAGGCGGTGATCTAAAGAGACACCGACTGATGGAGCCAGATCGCGAGTTGGCCAGGAGAGTCACCCGAGCCATGGAGGCCATCTTTTCCTTCTTGGAGCACGATCTCCAGAACCTGATCCTATGGGTCTTGTCACAGGATCCCTTGTAAGCTTCTCCTCCCCTCCTCCCCCCTGCTGTCTGTGGTCTTCTTACTCATCGTTTCTAACAAACTGGTATGATAGACAAGGTGTCGGTGTCCTCGCAGTCTTGGAGCGAAAGCAGGTAGAGATGACATCGTCCAATCAAGACTACCTCAACAACGTCCTACAGAAACTCAACAGCAGCCTCGAGTCCCGGTTCTCCAAGTTTGTCGAGGAGCAGGTCCGCGCTATAGAAGACACCAAGGTCAAGATCAAGAAGCGTAAGGGTGTCATATCGTTCATGCGCGTGTTCCCCAACTTCTCGGCCGCCGTGGAGAACATGCTCGCAACGACAGACGCGACGTCTTCGGTGCGGCGGGCGGTCGATCGAGAGTACGATCGCATCATCAAGTCCATGTTCGACTCGCTGAAGGTGATTGCGCGGGAGAACCCGGCGACGCTCACGAGCAGCGGGGCCGACCCGGAGGACAAGGAGGCGCTCAACTACCACATCCTCCTGATCGAGAACATGAACCACTTCGTCGAGGAGGTCAGCACGCACGGGCTCGAGGTGCTGGAGGACTGGAAGGAGGCGGCGTCCAAGGAGATGGCGGAGCACCTGGGCCTGTACCTGAACGCGGTGATGCGGCGGCCGCTGGGCAAGCTGCTCGAGTACGTCGAGAACCTGGAGAGCCAGGTGGCGTCGGGCAAGAAGGAGATGGCGACGATCGCGGCGCAGCCGAGCAACTCGAAGGCGACGTTCCACAAGGTGCTGGGCGCGTACGACGGGCGCGAGGTGCGCAAGGGGATCGAGGCGCTGCGCAAGCGCGTGGAGAAGCACTTTGGCGACGCCGAGGACGACCCGTCGCTGAGCCGGGACCTGGTCAACCGCGTGCTGCGCGAGTGCGAGCGCTTCTACGGCGACGTGGAGATGCGCATCTCGGCCCTCACGGCGTCGGTGTATGGCGGGGACGTGACGTACGAGTGGCCCAGGGCGGATGTCAAGGCTGCTTTTTCGAACCCTTCTTCTTCTTCTACAAACTTTGCCACGGGTCGGTAGGCCGGATCCGGTGAGTGGGTTGTTCAAGGAGGAGGAGGAGGAGGAGGGGGTGGGAGCGCGGTGTCGTTGTCATCGCCGTCGTCGTCGGTGGTTAATTATTCTACTACTACTACGGCTACGGCTACGGCTACTAGTCTTAGGGGGTCTGCTTCTACGAGTAGGCTTAGGCGTTACCAGTCTCAGCGCCACAACAGACAGGGTCAGAGACCGAGGCTGCCTCTTGTAAATAGCGAGGATAGTGGAAGGGAACGATGATGTATTTTATGTTTTTACGTTTACGTTTTATGCTTCTTTTGGGTGTCAAGGGTTTGTTGTGAAAGAGAGAGAGGTATTATATACTATATGAAGATGAATATAGATAAGATACAAGGAACATTGTTTTATATAATCTGTTAACCTACCTAGAAAGACAATGACAAAAGAAAGGGAAGACAAACCAAACAAAACAAACCCAAATTCGATACAGCTAGGTTACAGTAACCTCGTAAAGTGTAGTACATGCACAGTCAAAAAGATACCTACCCGCACATGATCGACAGACTTTTGCACATCTTACCTTATTTATGGGCCAGGTAGACTACAAATGATCAACTGGCTGATCGTCAAGTCAAGTCAAGTCAATACCTTACCGGAGTTCTTGCTCCCTTGAAAACAATATTCCCATGTGGCAATTGTTCTCTTTTTGACGTATTTGTTCATTTCTTGTATACCGTGCACCGTGTATTTATTTACTATGCAGTGGCCACTAGGTAAGTAGGTTAGGTAAGTAGGCTACAATAACAGCAAGGCAAGGTAAAAAACAATGAGGCAAATCGATGAGGTGAGACTGAATATTTTTCTGAATTTTTTTTTCATTATTACTGGTATATATCCATAGATAGAGAGGTAGACAATTGTACGTCTTCAAGTTTCTACTTATGGAAAGACTTGACCTTCTCCACCTCGTCGTAGCTGCCCATGTAGATTCCGGACTTGTCGTGGATGCTCTCGGGCACGACCTCGAGCATGCGCTGCATCTTGTCGTTGACGGCTTGGCCACCGGCTGTTTTTTACGCAAACATGAAGTATTAGTCACCAATTGAGTAAAAAGAAGGGATTCGAGTGCATATCGCGGGCAGTAAAAAGTAAAACTCACCATTCTCAAACACCATGGCCATGGGCGCGCACTCGTAGAGGATGCGCAGCTTGCCCTTGGGGCTCTTCTTGTCGGCCGGGTAGGCGAAGATGCCGCCGTACAGCAGCGTCCGGTAGGCGTCGGCCACCATGGACCCGATGTAACGGGCGCTGTACGGCTTGCCGCCCTCGCCGCCCTGGGGGAACTTGAGCGAGTTGAAGTATGCCTTGGTGTTCTCCTCCCAGTAGAGCGAGTTGCCCTCGTTGACCGAGTAGATGGCGCGCGAGCGGGGGATGCTCATGTCCGGGTGCGTGAGGATGAACTCGCCGAACGAGTTGTCGAGCGTGAAGCCGTTGACGGTGCCGCCCTTCATCGTGATGACGAGCTGGGCCGAGGCGCCGTACATGGTGAACCCGGCCGCCAGCAGCTCCGTGCCGGGCCGGAGGATGTCCTCTTTCGTGCCCGTGGAACCCTCGGCGAGCTTGTGGATGCCGAAGATGGTGCCGACCGAGACGCCGGCGTCGAGGTTCGAGGACCCGTCGATCGGGTCGCAGGCCACGGCGTACCGGGCCCCCTTCTGGTCTTTGAAGTATATGATCTCCTCCTCCTCTTCCGACACCAGCAGGGCGCATTTACCCGAGGACTGCATCGCCGCGATGAACAAGTCATTTCCGATCACGTCTAGCTTCTTCTGGTCATCGCCCGTCGCGTTGTGCTGGCCCGCCAGGCCCGTCAAATTTACTAGTGTAGCTCGACGAATGTAGTGGGAGATGGCTTTGAAGGAGAATTGGAGGGCGTGGCATAGTAATCTGTCCCACAGTTAGTATACGTACATGGTCAGGAAGGGAACGTTTCAGAAAAGGGAGTCCTACGTGAAGTCACCGGTAGCCTCCTTGTGTTTTGTCTGCTCTTCCGTCAAGAAGCGGGTTAATGTGACGATGTTGGTATTAACACTGGCAGTCTCCGAAGGGGGCACATCGTGTGTCATATCGCTTCCGGCAGCCATGACGATTGAGCTTGTGATATTATTGATAGAACGGTATTGGTGTCTACGTGATAGTGCAGCAACTCCGTGGACGGCAGCGTGGTGTGAGGGTATATGTTAGAAGTAGTGAATATGGTAGTACACGGGTTGAAGGGCAGGGTGAGGGCGGTCGTGATATGCCGAGGGTATAAAGTTGGAGGTTTGGGAATAAGTTGGGTGCTAATGGTAAAGGGGAAACGGTTGAAGAGACAGACCCAAGCTCTCCTTTTTACCTTTGATCCAACCCCACCAACAAACATCACCCGTCCCCTCTTCACAGCATTGTCCTCCAACCGGAATACCAGATATGTATGATGTTTAGTCCTACTTAGCCTCTAGATCGTCTAGGAGAGATAGGCAAGGCTAAAGATTAGCATCTGAGACACCTGAGTAGGTAGCTCGGATCAGCGGACGGCATGGAGTCCAAGGACAAAAATTGTGGGATTTTCCGGGTCCAGCCGCGAGCTTGGAGTCAAGGAAGGGGACGCTGTACAGTATTGGTGCCGACACGATAAGGGACAGGAGGTTACGGGAGATGTCGGCAAAGTTCGGCCGTCTCCAAAGCTTTTTACCGGCATAGGTCGCTTTCCCCATGCCGAAGTTTGTCACAGAGAGATTGGTCGTGTGAGCGCAGCAGAGCCCTTCGATTGGTGGACATTCCCATTTGTTACTAATGGGAAAGAAACAACAGCCGCCCAAAGGTACGGTACAATTTTCAGCTACAGCTGCAAAATTGACAGAATCTCCAGCCATAACCCGACTCCAGGGCTGCGTCTAAGCTTCTCGAAACAACTTTGGAATGACAATGAACGGTGACGCAAGGAGGGAGATCAACCCCGCCAAGTTCACTAACCGGAGCTAGATTTCCATCAAATCTGCGCCTTTTGGTGGGGAAAGTCGAGCGTTACACTGGGGTTCTTGTGGGGGCTGGGATTCAGGCACGTCAGGAACTCTGAGATTTTGCGCGTCACGGGTGAAGATAACCCCACCATGACGGGAAGATCAGCCTAGGAAATGCCCATCGTCCTACAGAGGCACACTCAAGTGGATCTCTGTGGCCCACCCAAGAATGTGAACTGGATTCTTCTTTTTCCGAGCACCGACGTTCTTCATTGGCCGAACAAACCTCACTAACCAGAAGCCCCATCAACTGTGGAAATTTTCCACAATCTCCTGCCCTTAAAATCATTTTTGAGCCTCAAGCTTTCTTTCCATCGTTTACCTTTCTTCGCATACCGCAACATGCAAAGCTGTAAGTATTTCCCCTCGTCAAGCTCCAAGCACGATTCGCGCACCTCCCCTCTACCCTGATGACAAGTTGTAAACCGCAAACTAGAGTCTTTGACCTCTACGGAGGAATGAAACCTGTTTTACACGTCAGTCTGATCCGACAACTCGACACGCAATCATTTGATCGATGAAGAGTACGAGCATTCGAGATTAGTAGCTGTGCTAAACATCTATCTCAGGTATAGAAATGGCGGTATCGCATCGATGATGGATGCTGCGCATCTAGGCCAAGTGGTCAGTTGCTGATGACCTGGTCGTTGTAATTGTCAATTCGGTACGTACCCTCGACATTTTCCTCTTGTGCTCCCTTTTCATGATGAACATCTTCTATGCTTCGGCATAGCTGGAAATTACCGACTGAGACTTGTGTCGTTGACGTCAAAAAACTGGCTGTTATCTGATATTCCTACCCTACGCGGACATTTATCCATTCTATCTTGACGACATTGGTTCCTAACCAAGCCACAGTGAATAGATGTTCATACCTCGATATACCAACGGTCTTTTGATGGTATGCCTTTATTTTCTACCACCGATCTGCGTTCCCCTCGACATGATGAAGCGGCACTGGGCTCCGAAATCAAACCACATGAGTCGATATGCCAATTTGCGGCAGGCCTAGAAAACCTCGCCCACTGATCACCGATTCCAACATGATTGCGCTTCTGTCTACAGCAAGAATTCCGTCGCTGATTTACAGAATGAGCAGCCAACAGATGTTGGGTAACTTGACTTTTGGTCCTTGATGACCAACGGTGGGTGATATCGTTCTCGCACATGTCATTGTAATTGTAAAAGGTATGTCATTTCTCCTTTACGGCATCCATCATCCCAGGTGTACATGATGAACACTTAGATGACGAGTCTGATTTCGGTTTCCGTTGAAGACAACACTTTTTTAATAACCATTCATGCTTTTCTGATCACACCCTCATATTTTTATCATCTGTCACGAGGTATTTTTTGTGATAGACGAGCTAACTTTTTATCTTTCAAGGTTCGTACTACTTTTCTTCGGCCTGGAAATGTCCGCTTTGCAAAATGATGATTCGACCTAAAACATGACAAGCATATGTCTTAGCTTAACGGCTTTGATGATACCCGTCGTATCTGACTGCAGCGAGACGAACCCGCCGTATTACAATGGTGAAGATGGTCAGGCTGACCAGTCAATTCTAGATGGTGCATGGCCACATGACTATTTCTGTACAAGGCTCAGCGCACCGATGACAGGCAGAAAATTGACGATGTGGCGGCAAGACTGGGACGTTGCCTAGAAGGCCAGGTCATACCATATATCGAGCGCGAAACCGCGACGCTGTCGGTGGAAACCTACGATGTCGACAAACTCGGCGCGCAGGTAATCAGAACCATCGTGGACAAGGCGTTCCAGCAGAAATTCCACGAAGGTCATGGCCGGCTGTCATGAGCATCAGGTAAGACAAACATTTTCTTCCTCCCCCATGGTTTACATGATGATCATAATTATCACGACGGTCAACATAGCTCGACATAGCTTTGATGATATTGCCTTTGACAAGGCTTTCCGATCTGAAAAAAAAAACCTACACATGTCTTGTTGTTCTTGTCATAATCTTCAAGATTCCTCGACTGACTTGCCATCAGGTTCCATCCTATATCTGCAGTCACATGTGTTATGTGTATACCCTGTTGTTCCACCGGTAGGTTCAGCTATTAGATGAAGTCGATGTGACCGAATCCCATCGAAGGACATTGGATATTGTAAGACAACCCAGGCGTGTGTGCACTTATGCCACACAAGATAGTGTCTAAAAACAAAATAAATGAAGATTTATCTACTCTTTGCTCCACAACTTGCTGGGATATGTCAATGTCCGTTCCTTATTGGCATGAATGTGTCCTCGCCCATAGGACTTGTACAAACCGATCGATATTCGCAAGTAGTTCGATCACATAGGATAGACCATTTCAGCCCTGCACGGTGACCGGTGACCGGAAAACCATCAACCGTTTTGGGCAGTCCCACTATCTCAGCTGAAGAGACGCGACAGGGGTTGGATAGGGGTTAACGATAAAACAAAATGTTACAGGTCTTTCCTTGCACGATGCTTTTTCTGTAACAATCCCATCTGCTCAACTACCTGGGTTAGAATGTAGAAGCGCATTCGACAGACTGGTGCCCATCATGTCGAACAATGACAGCGGCAACAGCTCGGCCACGGATATCATCACGTATATCGGCGTGCCCCTGGCGGTGCTGGGCGTGCTCCCGATCCTGTACAACACGCTGTCGACGCTGGCGGCGCTCTCCAAGATCAGGCGGATGCTGCGGCGCGGGCGTCTGACGGCGCTGACGCGGAGCGACATCATCAACAAGGTGATCGAGGTGGAGCTGCCGCGGTACGCGGTGCAGCCGTGGGACCGGTACAGCGACCGAGCGGCGTACTGGCAGCTGTCGCGGCAGCCGAGCACGATCCCGGGCGGCTCGTGGACGACGTTCAACTGGCGGACGAACGCGATCGGGATCAAGACGCAGCGGCTCGAGTACGCGGACCAGCTGCGGCAGCCGCAGGTCGAGGTCGGCTTCCAGGAGCTGGTCGCGTATTTGCTAGATCTGGGCGGGGTGCCGAGCCCGCAAGGGTGGAGGATGCTGCGGTCGTCGGGGCTCTGGACGCCGACGGGGTGCGCGCTCATGACGTCGCCCGACGGCACGAGGCCGGCGCTGACCATGTCCTCGCTGGATGACTCGGACGGACACCTAAGTCTGAAGGTCAGGTGGGAGGCGGCGTGGACGACGCGCGATGCGTCGACGTTGCCGCCGTATTGGATACGGTTACCCCCGCCCCCGCCGCCTCCTGCGAAAGAGGAGGAGGAGAAGGGTGAGAGTTCTGCTACTACTACTACTACTACCACTGCGGAGGAGGCAAGTGATGACAAGAAGGAGAAGGAGAAGGAAATCTCGCCCAAGCCATCGATGGACTCGGTACAGAAACAAGCCGAGAAGAACGCGAGGGGGGCTATAATATGCCAGTTCACAGTCGACGGGCTGCAGAACGCGCTCTCGGAAGAGATGATAACGAGCAGCAGCGGCACCAACGACGATCCTTCGGCGCCTTCGCGCGTGCCGACGACATTGTCTTCACCCGCTGCACCTCACCATCATCACCATCACCATTTCCAGTCTAATAATAATAGAGAAGAAGAAGGAGGACGACAAGAAGTGGAAGTCCAAACGCTCTACATCGAACACCTCCGCATTTCGCGCAGCCATCATCCTTCTTCTTCTTCTTCTTCTTCTTCTTCTTCTTCTTCTTCTTCTTCATCACCACAACAGCACTACGACAGAGGGACGTGGTTCGCGTCGGCGGCGACGGCGTACGGGACGACGAGCCAGACGGTGCTGTGGAACTACGTGATCCCCTCCGACCTCGTCGCGTTCGCGCGGCGGGACAGCGTGCCGTGCGGCGTGCTGGAGCTCCTGGGCGTCGTGGGCGCGGACGAGACGCCGCAGTGGGAGACCGGTGCGAGTGGTGCTAGCGGTAGCGGCGATGACCTGATGGAGGAGCACGAGCTCTTCGCGCGACGCATGAGGGAGAAGAGGGCGGCCGAGCAGGCCGAGGCCAAGATGACGGACCCGAAGCAGAGGCAGTTCGCAGCGAGCCAGAGGATGCAGCGGGAGATGATGCAGAGGATGGACGATAGTGAGTTAAACTTACTTTTTACTCTCTTTCTCACTCTTCGAACAAACATGTAAAGACTAACAGACGATGATACATCATAGTGCGCGACAAGCTCCGCCGCGACGCCCACCGCCGCACCGTGAGGCGGAACGAGGCCCTGCAGAGCCCGAAATGGGACAACAAGCTCGTGGCGCAGCACAACCTCTCCTGGCTCCGTTCGCGTCAGACTGCGGCCCGCATCCCCATCCCTATCCCTTTACCCTCAGGCTCTGGTCCCGATTCTACTCTGTTGTTGCGCGAAGTCGTCGGCACGATCCTGCACCGCATGGTCCTGGACGGCCACTTCGCGACCGACATTTGCTCCGCGCTCGACGCGTGGAAGGGCTGGGCCGACAACGGCGGCATGCGCGTCGCCGACCTCGACGCCCTGCAGGAGAGGCAGGAGGCCTTTGCCCTGGCCAGTCTGCTGCTTGCGCTCATCAAAGATGCCACGACCGCTGCTGCTTCTGCGGCCGAGGGGACGCTCGCAATGGATCTGCAGGAGTGTTTGAGGATGTGGAGGATTGTGAGGCTTGGGTAGGTTAGATTCTTTTTTTTTTTTTCACTTTTTGTTGTAAACCGTAGGCTTTTTCTTTTTGGGTTAGAGTTGGGGGTATTTATTATTGACACTTTGGGGACCTTGGGAGACGATGTGGTATTTTATATTTCATATTTATATACACGGCGGACTAGATACATGCAAGTCGACGGACAGGAAGAAATAATGAATTGCCTCATGGAATAACGGGGGAGGAATAGATAGTAGAAACTTGGATAGAATTGGATTTATTCCATCCAAAGACGTGCGTCAGATTGTAAATAAGGAGGTACCAGGTAGGCAGGCCATCTACGTAAAAACCATACCACCATCGACAACCTGCGTCTGTCCCGTGACAAAGTCACTGTCGCTGCTCGCCAGGAAGCTTACCACTATAAAGAAGTGTGAAGTCAGCAGCTGTGATCCAATCTTAGACTAGATGTTGGAACATAAAAAATGGGGGCTCTAACTCACACTTAGCCACATCCTCAGGGACACTGACGCGGCCAAGCGCCGTACCATCCTCCGCCATCTCCCTCATGACCTCGCCCCTCTGCAACCCCTTCCTCTGGGCGATTGCCGCATCGATGAGATCCCACATGGCGGTCCCCACGATGCCCGGCGCGTACGCGTTGACCGTGATGTGGTGCTCGGCGAGGTTCATGGCGAACGCCTGCGCGAGGCCGCGCACGGCGAACTTACTCGCGCTGTAATGCGGCAGCCAGGCGAACGGCCTGAACGCCACGATCGAGGCCGCCGCGATCAGCTTCCCGGGGCTGTCGGGACGGCAGGTGTCTTGGTCAATGAGCTGTTTTGCCGCTTGCGCGAAGCAGTTGTGCACGCCGAAGACGTTGACGGAGAACATGCGGTGGAAGTCGGCCTCGGTCACCTCGAGGGGGTGGCACACTTGTGCTATGCCCGCGTTTGCGATCCTGGGGAATCTTAGTTAGTTGGATAGCGCGGACTATAACTGTATTATTATAATCAACGAAAAGGACGTGCCCAGAGGTGCGCTATGAAAAGAAAACATATTGGGAGAAGATCCCATGTTCAATCACCGGCCTCCTCACATCGTATGAAGCGGTCCCAGCTCTCGCACGCTCGTCCGGATCATGTCGTTCACCTCGTGCGTCTTGGTGACGTCGGCCACGGCCGTGCAGGCCTTCCTGCCCATGTCGCGGATCTGCTTGACGACCTTGTCGCAGCTGGCCCTGTTGGCGTCGACGTCGTTCACGCAGACGTCGTACCCGTCGGAGGCGAGCCGCAGCGCTATCGCCTTGCCTATCCCTCTGCTAGAGCCCGTGATGATGACGCTCTTCTCCCTCTTGCTTGGTTCGCGAGCGAGTGAAGAGTATAAGCCGTTGGCCGGGCGGGGGTAATGATGCCGGCATACTGTCGGCGCCCATGTGGTACGTCGAGGGACTATGTTTTGAATCCCGCGGAAGGCCATTTTCCTGGTTTATCAATCTGCGATTTCTGCTTATTACATCAGAGAGGTGAGCCTGAGAGAACACCAGGCCGTACAATAGCGGTTCAATAGAATGCCGAAGAGTGATCACGGTTCACAAGAGCAATGGGCACCTAGTTGATGGTCACCCAGGTCCCAGGTTCCCCGCGTTTCCCATTTCTCTCTCGTCCGACGCAGGTCACGGCCAAGAGAACATAGCAGTGTTGGAGAGACGTCTTATTGGTAGTAAAGAGGAGTTGCTTTTGGATCATGATTCGTGATCCGTTAATGGACAGACTTCTCTTGGTCGGTCCAAGTCATGCCGGTGCAAGATGGCACCAAGCACACATGCAAATGTCACGAGGTATATAATATTATGTAAGATGCATGTGTATAGACTTCGATTTGTTCCTTTCTTGGTTATAAAAAGGCGAGAACTGCTGAGCAACTGAAGTTTCTGTTGCTGGGTAGTTGCGCTACACAAGAATAAAAGCTGAAAAAGGAAGCTGCACATGACCTCGCTCACGCTGCCTGAATGATGGATCAGAGCTTCCTTTCCTTTTCTTTCCTCGAATTTCGGTATAACCGTATGTTGACACACTAATTTTTCCGACTGGCAATGAACACTTTGGAAATATCTCCCCTCTTGGGCCTAATCACCCGTAACATACCAGTTGTCCGTGACACGTTACAGAACCTTGGGCAACGGACTTCTCGGTTTGATTACATACGACGAGAGCTCGATGAGTTTTCTCAAGAAAATGCTCGATTCCTCAAACCTGCTGATGCCGTGGCTCACGACAGCCCGAGAGTGAAATATCTTGGCCCGGATGACGGACCAAGCGACGGGGACCTGCTCCTCACGTAGTTGATTGCAGATTTTATCCATATTCTGAACGCTGCCATCTACGAGATTATGGATGTATTTGACATGGACCTCACGCGAGGACAGGTCAAAGAAGCCGGCTCAGACTTGCTGGCTTCGAGGATAGCTATTTTGGACACTCTATATACCATGTCCATGAGCCTATCGCCACGGCCAGCGAGGATAATACCTCCCGAAGACAGGAATGAAGCTTCTAAAGATGAGCGTGCCTATCAGTACTCAAAACGTCTTACACCTTCGAATATACGTATGTTAGGCATCCTGCCCGGCGTCGAAGGCAGTGCAGTAGAGTGTGAACTCGAAGAACGTGACCTCGAAAACGAAGTAGTCGAAGAGGCCCTTTCCTATGTCTGGGGTCGTCCAATTTTCGACGAGGTCATTCAGCTCGATGGACGTCACTTCCGCGTCACCAAGAACCTGCATGGGATTCTATGCCAGTTGCGCTACCGCGATACACCACGCGTCATCTGGATTGATGCAATCTGTATCAACCAGTCCGACCTGGAGGAGAAGACTCACCAAGTCCGCCTTATGCGGGACATATACTCCAAGACACAGAGGACAGTGATCTGGTTGAGCCACGAGCCCTATGAGCCGATATGGGAGGAGATAAAAGCCGTCGTCACCCATCCAAGCCGATACGATCTCCTCACTATACTCGAGGCAATCTCAGGGTACGCAGCAAGATACACGTCGGACGAGGAGCGCGTCATGCTTGCCATCATGCTGCTTCGGTGTATGATTGCCATCATGGACGATGAATGGTGGCAGAGGGCGTGGACGATACAAGAAGCGATGCTTCCACCCAGTGACCCCATCATCTACTTTCAAGGCTTTTCTTTCCCATTTACCGCTTTCGCGCCAGCCATCGACCTTATCTCTAGTCTACCGGGCTCGGCCGAGATGCAGTCTGAGTTGCGGACTGATAACGAGGGTAAGTGCAAGCGCTTCGATACCAAAGCACAGGATTCGATTAACACCGCTGGACGAACTGGGGCTGTACAGTACTCGGGAAGCTTATGCGGGCACTCATCTGCTTCAAGGATACCTGGGAGAAGAGAAATCGGCTGGACGAGTCGTTCATTCACCTCCTTCGGCCAGAGAAGTCTAAAGGCACGTTATCGTTGTCTTTGCCAGAGATCCTCGAGCTGGTGATAGGGCACCGCACCACGGAACCCAGGGACAAGATTTACGCCATCAGCTCCCTCTTAGCCCGGGGTGCCGGTAAGCTCGTCAACGTGAACTATAACGAGCCTGCCGAGTCTCTGTTCGGTAGGATCACGGCCGCATGTCTCAATCTCCCCGATGCAACACGCAACGCCTCCCCGTACCCCTTTCTCAACGAGGGGATTGCTTCCAACACTCATAGCAGTAACCTTAGCTCGTCTTCGAGCCCTTCCTGGGTCCACGATTTTGGATACTTCCATTCGAGGGACGTCAGTGCCGGCGACGGCAGTTTTACGTTGACCGAATACCTCTGTTATGAGCCCAGCTATCATCCTATGTGGGGGGCTGAATGTCGTCAAGATTCGATGCGACTCGCGACTCCGAGGGCACTATTTTGCGCTGGGTTTCAGATAGACAACATTTACCGTTCGAAGATGGTGCGAGATTTCAGACCCATGGACAAGAAACAATTCGGCCAGTACTTGACGAGGTTTGTCCTGGAGGCGTTCCAAAGGCGCGTTGATCCCGATGCCCAGGGACATGATGTCGCAAGCATAGAGGGCATGACAGAGGAGGCAGATCCTTGGCCATTCTCAGGAGAACAACTAGGCAAGTAGTACTATAAAATGAATGGTGCGTGGTCCAAAACACTAACGTACAGAATTTGTATCAGATGTCGTAGAATCGGGCATAGTCCCAGATCTGCTGAAGCTGGTATCCCTCTTCACGCACAAGACGTCGGAGAGGTCCATCGCCGACATGCTCCTGAACCCGACGCGCGGCTACGACTGGGACGGTCTATTCTCTTCCCTATTCTTGTTCATAAGCGACGAGACGTTCTTGTTCTCGACGGATGGTGGAATCGTCGGACTGGCCACGGCGCCGGTACGGAAAGGGGATGTACTCGCTATTCTGTGCACGCACCGGAATTATCTGGTTCTTCGAGAGTGTGGAGAGCAGCAGCATCGTATTGTTGCGCGTGCAGTTATCACCGATACACAGGAAGAGGTGAGAGGAAGGATAGATGGAAGGAGAGGGAAGGGGATCACGAAAGGGTATTTCCGGGTTGTATGAGTACTAAGTAGGTTGGAGCCTCAAGATGGAAAGGGTTTATTATTTACTGCGAGGAATAATGCCAGATAGTCACTCGGGATGTAGGTTAATTTTTTTTATCGCGCTACGACTTTGTTCCGGCGCCGCGAAAAAAGGAGAAATAAAAAAAACTCCCTCCCTCTCTCTCTTTTCTCACCGGCATGAACAGCAATATGTGAATTGAATTGGATCTCTTGGGGAGAATCTGAGAAAAAAAAAGGTCTCATCCATTGTCAACTTTGGTGTCCTAAGCAAGCCCTGCCTCTTCTTATGTATGCTTGCTTACTTACCTTATTTTTCTTGTCCCCATTTACTTCACCTGATCTCAGTAAAACAAAAATCCCCATCTCCCCGAATCTTTTCGTCAATTATAGCACACACATCTGACAACTCGCTCTTTGTTTCGACTTTCCAACTTTCCAACTTCCCACTTCCGATTGCAGTTCCAAAGAGAGAGAGAGAGAGAGAGAGAGAAAACGTTCATAAAACGTTTAAATACTTGATATATCCCTCCCCGATACGGTACAACAATATTTTGCCTCTCTCTCTCTCTCTCTCTCTCTTTTCTTCTTCATCTTCAAAGCTCGCCCAAGGATTCAGATTCCGGATCGGTAGAGCTCGGACTTGGACTTGGACTTGGAATTGTGTTGGGGCCTAGAATAGATAGATAGATAAGTTAGATACCTGTCAAAAGGGAGGAAAGGAAGGAAGAAAAAAATCGGCTGTCGGTAATGCCCGTTTGGTTGGGTTTGGTTCGGGTTGGGAGTGGACAAAATAAAAAGAGATAAATAAAAAGAGATAAGGTTAGATATATCAGTTTAGAGAAGTGGAAAAGAAAAATTCATCATCCTCTTTTGTGTCTCTGTTTCCTTTTTCTTTTCCCTTTTTCCCCATATCATATTCTGGGGAGTCAAGAACCACACACACTCACTCACACATATATATGAAAAGAGGTTAGAGAAGAAAAAGATGGAAAAAGGAGACCTTTAAGTAAGTAACTAAGTAAGTAGGTGGGTGTATCTAGTCTAGTGAAGAAGTCTTGTCTGTCTGCCAGCATTGAGCCTGGAAAGAAGAAGAAAAAAAGACAGAGTCAATCCTCGACGATGGAATGTCTTCAGTAAACGAATAAATAAGAAACCTAAGTGAAAGAACCAATCACTGCAGCCACATGACGAATCATGTCCCAAGTCACTCACTTCCCATTCCACTTTCGAGATCATCCCTTCATCACCTAGCGAGGAAGGAGAGGAAAAACAAGAAGGGAAATAAATGTTCATCAACCATTCCCAGAAATATATATAAGCAGTCGTATGTATATTGTGTACTCATAGTTTCTTATACCTACTTACTAACGATACCCTGTCCTTTCCAACACCGATGTATCCCCTTTCCCTCACCTACTCTCTCATCCCGTCCACTAAAGCCTTGATAATTCGTTGATAGAAAAAATCGAAAGAGAGATGATGAGAATAAATCAGATAGGCTTACCAGCAACCCTGACAGGATGCGCCTCAGTATTGAAAACCCACTGGTTATCGTGTCGGGCATTGACCTGGTATGGCGCGTCGCCTGCCTGGATGAGGTAGCTGTACTTGAGCACCTCGGCGAACCAGAAGCTCTCCTGGGAGTCGTAGAACTGCCCCCCGTTCGGCTGGTTCACGTCCGTGATGGCGCTGAAGCCCACGCCGGCCGAGCACGTCCGGTTGATGTTGAGGAACGCGTCCCACGCCCAGTCCTGGTACTTGGGGTTCCCCGTAGCCCGGTACGCGTAGTAGTAGCTCTCGATCACCTCGGGCCGCAGCACGTAATCCGACGACGTGATCCAGTACCCGTTCTTGGCGAAGAAGGCCGCCTGGTTGCTGGGCGCTGGGCCGTTGTTAGTCGCGTTCACCGACAGCCTGCTGTCTTGCCACCGGAAGCCCTCGGGTCCGATGCCCGTCGCGGTGCTGATGTACGTCTGATGGCATCCCTCGACCAGCTTGAGACCGAAGTTGATGTAGTCCGGTCTGTCGAGAGTCAGGCCGCCCAGGATGAAGTTACCTCCGTCGAAGCAGGCCACTACCCGCGGGATTTGTCAGCATCACATCCAACTTTTCATGTCTCTTCCTGGATTGAGATAGGAAAGGTGGATAGTGCTACTCACAGTGTCCCGAGGCAAAGTTGAGCTGATTCTTTCCCCTGCCGTTGTAAGCAGCCAGGAAGGTGAACTCGGGCCTGCTCTTGGGATGCGAAGTGAGGTACTTGATACTTGAGTCGATGGCGGCTACCCAACGATCTTTGAAGAAGGCGAAGCGCTTCGAGTCGTAGATGTACATCTTGATCAGGTACTCGTAGAAGGAATCTGTGCCGCCGTTCCAGCCGCCGCGGCCGTCGGCGAAGGTGCCGTTCGCCACGTACACATTGGTGCCGATGAGGCCGGGGTACGGCTCGCCCACCTCCGGGTTCTTGACCTGCAGCAGGTACTTCTCGCCGGCCAGTGCCAGCTTGCCGTACTTGTCGTCGCCCGTCAGATCGCTCAGCCGCGTCCACTCGAGGATCAGCGTGCCGATCGTGGCGATACCATTGGTGGACTCATTCGACGTCTGCGGACCGTTGGGCCCGTTGAAAATGAGGTCGTTGATGGGAACGCCACTCGGTGTGTCGAAGGCGACGCTCAGAGCATCGGCCAAGGAGACGGCCTGATCCAAGATCTTCTGCACCGAGTCCTTATCGACATATCCCTCAAAAGGACCGGTAAGAAAGTCGTAGGCTAATGTGCGTGTCACTGTCAGCATACCTTTTCTTTTCATCCGGGTTTCACACAGCAAGGGGTTTTATATACCCGAGACCATTCCGGCAAGGTAGCGGATGGTTGTCTCGAACAGCGAGACCTCTTCGCCGCCCTTGACTGTCTTGGTGAAGTCGATCGTCTTGATGTGATCTACGATCTGCTGGACAACCGCCTTGTTCTCCATAACCAAGGCGGTGGAGATGGCATCCACTGCGCTTGCTCCCCATCCATTCCTGGTTCCCATCCGTTAGTATGCAGAGGCCGGAGAAGTAACCCTACTCCCAACTCAGGGTCTCGGTCTCGCCTTCGATCCTCACCTGTCATTGTCGTATGACTTGGAAATAGGCTTCAGGCTGTCGTTGGGAAAGGCATATTTGTAGTATCCGTCCCAGGATCGCTGGAATGCTTCCTTGACGCCGTTGAGCCTGTCTGGATGTTTGATGTAGCTCGCGGCACGTGAGGTCAGAGGAGAAGCCGACACGAGCGTGGGAGAGACGAGGCTCAGGGCAGCGAGGCCCCAGCAGTAAGGATGCATAATGAGAGAGTGGCTAATTCTATGCGAGGGAGTTCGAAGAACTTGGAACTACCCAACCACGTAAAGAATGAGAGCCGACGGGAAGACGAACGACAACGTCAAAGGGAGCGAACAGGCCAGCTCAAGCCCGGGATGAGGGGTGCAGCTTCTGGACAGGGAGCTACACAGTATGTAGTAAAAACCTAACCTACTAACTGACTTACTTAGTAAGTGAAAAGGAAAGGGAAAGAGGGCGGCAGGAGGTATTTCCGTGTCTTATATAAACATGAGATTGAACGGGAGAAGTACCCAGTAAGAGAGGAGAGAGCGGTGAATCATCCAGACAGAGTTCTACATTAGTTCTCCATCTCACACAGAGATGCCCAACCAAAGGCGGAATGTGATCACATATCTGAATCCACGTTGATGTCGCGAGAGCTACCTACCTAAAACGACCTGCCCTTTCGGCCATACTTTGTGTGTAGATACCCAAAGGTGGCATATACCGAGGAATGCATGACGATGCGCTCGAGGAACTTTCCTCGGTCCTGGCTGTCACTGGTCAGTGGCTGATGATGTCTTCCGTCCGAATCAGTCAGCAGCGAGCAAACGGGGCTAAATCGGACCAACAGGAGGATAGACCTTGGCAAGCGAGATGGGTATACATAGAATCAAGAAAGAGCTTCAAGGGATCGGACCTTACCTCCAGCTTTGAGCAGACCTGGACCTAACTAACTGCATTGCAATCTGGGGATGTAACGATTGACCAGGGACAGGGCTAGGATACTCGGTACTGGGAGTCTGGGAGGGGAGGAACCCCTTTGAGGCTAACAAAGTTTCAAGGGTGATGGATCACCTGGGCACAATAACCTTTATTCAAGTGCCTGCATAGTGCATGGAGCTTACCTGCTGGCAACCCAACAAAGTAGAAGTAAGGCACGTGACGTAGCGATATGAGACATGTCCATGTCTGTCTGCTCCTAGACCGTGTCATGGACAAAGAAGCAAACACTGGAGGCTGGAGATAGGAGCATGTGGTGTCGACACGAGCTTTTCAACAATATAGAGATGAGGTCATTGACAAAAGTAGACGAGTCGGAGTGAAGTCTCTCAAGTTGGCACTAGAATAGGTACGCCCAGTAATTTCCGGGGTACTGGACCACTAACCAAGCGCGTGCTTCGGTAATTGTGTGTGGCGCGCGTGGCGCACGGCAGGTCTTTCTCTTTTCATGTTTAAGAGAGCTCAGGGGAAGCGCCACCAGGCACGAGTTTCTACTCAACGATTGCGGGGGATTGCATCCAAGTGAAAGCAGCATCATACATCACGCCTCTCGTTCTCCGAATCGGTCAGGACAACCTTGGGCATAAGTGTTCTGTGAAAGTGACCATATCTGTCTGCCAAGGGGTGGTAGGGTACGGAAATACAACCTTCCATAAACAAGCAGCGTTGTGCAGATCATCCGGACTATTGGCTCAGCTTGGGGAAATGAGCACCTATGCAACTCCCTCCAATGTCCGTCAAAAGATTCATGAGGGGTAAAATTGTGAGTTCTGACAAGGCTTCTTTCAGTTGACGAGCAAGGCACAAGGACAACAACGCTTTAACCTTAGGAGAAACTCCAAGTGGTGACTGAACTGTGCGACCGCATGTCTTTGAGGACATATCACGCCCTTTAATCCAGTGAGAGATCAACACCATGACCGGCGGTCTCGAGGGAGAGAACTTGGAATTACAAACATGTGGGTACCAATAGCTGTGGATCCACATGCTTAAACCGCAATCAGGACCTTCTGCGGGGAAGAAGCCGTAGTCTTGCCAACAAACCCGCATAGGCCTAGAGCTTTTCTGGGCATAGCGGACTCTACCAAGTATCCGCATGGAGAAAGTCTTTTGAGGTTTGCTGTTGTACAAAAGAACAAAGACAACAGGTTGATTTACCCAGCAGAGTAACTTGATATTGATGGAAACTGAGTGGCCATAATTCAGTGAAGTTTTGAGAGTGCACGACACATCGTGTATGCAATGTCAACATGACTCAATATCAATGTTCTGTACGCTTGATCAAGCTATATTAGCTTGCTCGATGTTGTCGAACTCTAAAGTTTTCATCTCATCGAGCACAGACGAGATGGTGGCTTTATGGTGTTCCCATGCACTTTGCGGAGAAACTGGATTGGGCCCGGCTTGGTTTTACACAGCGGTTGAGAATTGTCATACTGCTGTACAGCGTCTAGGAACAATCGACACATTCTCATGCTTCCGGCTCCGTCCGTGCAACTGGGAGAAAGGGCCTACAGTCATGTCTTGGATGTTTTCGAGTTAGACCATGGTAGCTTCACCACGTGGATAGGGTATACAGCCAGCGTACAGAAGATTACGGTCACGGCGCTTGTTGGACCATTGCAAAGAGGTAGGGAGGCAGATCACGGCCATGGTCACCACCCCATCTGGTATGCATAGATGGGCATGTGCCTGTACCACGTACAGAGATACTGGGGTAGTATCGACAGGCCCCCATGAGGAGTACCTAGATTACCAGGGGGTACAACATCATCTTGCCGCCCCGAGCTTGTGGCCGTGGGCGGCAATCCATGCCGTGGAGCAATCCAAGAGTTCGTATGATGCCGTCAAACCATGTAAATGTGCCCATGCAATGCACCGATAGATCCGCACGTGTGCTGTAACGTATCTTTGGCCACTTGTAGCATTTCCCTCCTTGCAGAAACTTGATGATAGTCGCCGCGCCTCAGCCAGTATTAGGAAAGCCGCTTGACCGACATCTTCGCTCATTCTTTCGGCACCTACTAGTCGCGCCAAGAACCTCCCACATACTTATTCACCGAATAAGATGCGGCCGGGGGAAAGGGAGATTCGATATGCGCTCTACAGCATACAGCCGTATGACAAAATCAGCCCTTTTCTCTGAGTCTTGCTAGTGCGGCGGCTATTCCACTACTGAGTTCCTCACCGCGCGCGGGTGTACTAGAAGTCCCACTTGGGGTGGCGCCAGAAGCCCGCGCGTGCTCCTCCGCCGCAGTCTTTTTGGACTCCTCAATGGCCGCCGCCAACATGGCCTCTTCCTCGTCGTCCATACGCACGTCCGGGGTGTCGGATGGTTGCTGAGATGGCGCGGCACTAGGGCTGGCGCTCTCCCGTGCTGCATTTGCAGACAAACGCGCCATGTCTCGAAGAGGAACGCGACTCAGTGGCAAGGCCTGGTCTAGAACCGCATTCTTCTCCGAAGGGACTATTTGCCTCTTGCCGGCCTGTTGGACTCGGAATGGCTCTTCTACAACACTGCACCACTTCTTAACCTTCTTCTCACCCCAGCCGCCGATGATGGCAACCTGTTCGGGCTCGGCGTTGACGGCATTCTTGATGCTGCCAAATGCGCTGACAAGCGAGATGGCATCTGCCTTGTTTATACCCCTCGGGACGGTGACGAACTCGACGAGCTTTTCGGCATAGCTCGTGGCTTGTTGCCCTTTAATGGCACTGAAATTGGCGTGTTCATACGACTTGTACAGTTCAAGGTATCGTGCGGCCTCGGCAGCGGACCAACATAAGATCACCGTAACATTGTTTATAAGGGACGTCTTGGATAGCTCACGTAAAGAGTCTTCATGGTTCGGGATATCGACCATGGTCAGCAGAATACGCAGGTTGTATTTCCCCTGTAAGTTCCGGATTCGGGTGTATATGTATTCGGGGTGAAGCCGGTGGTACTTGAGACTCAGAAACAGGGCACATGTTGTCAAACCGAGCACATAGTCGGCTGGGATGTCGCTATATTCCCAAGCTATAGAGCGTAGGGATGCCAGGACCGGGTTGCCCTTCTGGCGGGGAGAGACGAGGATCGAGGAGCCGGAGGATGGTTTTGCGAGGGCTTGTGGTGTTGGCTGCACGATTTTGGAGGTAGAACCGGTAGCAGCGGAAGCGTTCGGGGGCGGCCGCTTGTCTAACCGTTGAGGTATCGGCTGCTGTATTCTCTGTGGAGCTGGTTGCTGTACCTTGGGCGGAACAGACTGCTGGGGACGATTCATAGACAGCGACGGCGGTTGGCTTGGGGTGTTCCTCGCATTGTTCACCGCGATAGTGTCAGCTGATGAAGCCAGCGCAGAGAGGAAATCTGCGTCTGCGCCGAAGTCATCGTCATCCATTGGAAGGAAACTGTCAAATGCAAAAATGCAACGGTGCTCAATGAAGTGGCATGGAAAGTCAACAACTGTCAGAAGCTTCAAGCATCATGGAAGACTTATATAGCAGTATTTGGGACAGGGTTAAGAGAGTTGCTGAGGCTTACGCACTTGGAGTGCCACAGATAAAGCCACTGTTCCAGGGTAGCGCGACTGGAACACTTATGTGAAACGTAATCCCATGGGAAAACAACTCCGTGTTCTTTCTTATGCTTTGGAGAGACCTAAACTCCGGCATTCGGCAAGAGCATATGCTGTACAAAGCTACAATCTGTCAAGAAGCTCCTTGCTAGCGCATGTCTTCATGGGGACATGAATGAGTTTCACAACAGCCGGCTGTTGAAGACCAGGCGATTTTGGTGGTGATACTGCTTCACTTATCTTAAGAAATACGTGAATGGGATTTACATACTTCCGTTCGTTCTATGTCAATATCTGTCTAGACGTTCCTCTAGACCTCGGCCTTCTCCCAACATGGCGCAAAAGAAGCAAGCTTTGAAAAAGAAGGAGGCCAAAGTTGAGAGCCCATCTCCTCCAGACACCAAGGAAGAGTTTGAGAATGAGCTTAAGCTGCTCGCAAGCCAAGCACAAAATGAGACTGTGTCTCGGACAGCTACCCAACAAGCGGCAGTCTATGGCAAGGCGGCTGCTCTCATCGCCCTCACAGCTATATATGCCAACATCTCCGCCTTGACGATGTCGCCTGTATATGGCCAGATTGCCGCCGACCGGTTACATCGATATGTCGTATGGACAGGGCTGTTTGTGGGCTGGGCTGGAAACCTGGCTCTACGCCGACTGGTGCCGATCAAGACTATCGCCCTGCTGCCTCTGATAGCTCTCCATATTCCCGTGGTCCAGTACTACCTATTCCCTTTCAGCGATTTCTTTGGTGTCGAGTATGGTCCCGTCATTACTGAGGCGTTGACTCTCTTTCCGCTTGTCGCTGTCAGCGCCTCATGTATTGCAGATACCCTCGAGGAAGCCGACTTGAGCATCTTGCCAGGCTCTATTGCAACCTCTGCTCCCGGCATCGTCTCCTATGCCTTGTTTAGGTACTCAGAGACGCATTTCCTCAGGCAGCTCATAGGGAAGATTGGTTCATCCCTCATGGAGACTCGAGTGGCCTTGGAGCTTGTGCTCGCAGCCACATACAGCCTCATGGGTCGGTCACACCTGTTGAAATATGCAGTTCCCGCCATACTGCATGCGGCATTCTTTAACACGCACCTCATGACCGACTCGGCCACGGCATCCCTGAATGCTACCCTAAATGCCAACGGCTGGTCCTTGGTCGATCGATGGGAGTCCAATACCGGCTATATCTCGGTGCTTGATAGCTACGCCGACGGTTTCCGCGTCATGAGATGCGATCACAGCCTGTTAGGCGGCGAATGGACAAAGTTTGGGAGAAACATTGTAGCCGAGCCAGTCTATAGTGTTTTTGCTCAGCTTGAAGCCATCAGGCTTGTTCAGGTGCCGGGAAAGGCACCTGACAACGAGGCTCAGGCACTCAACATGTGAGTTGCGAACTCGGCTTCCCATTCCTCATGGGTAGACTAACAGTAGCACAGTGGCCTTGGGATCGGTACGACTCCGTCAGCGTTGATTTCCCACGGTATCAATACCACCATTGTGGAAATCGATCCCGTGGTCCATAAGTTTGCCACCAAATATTTTGGCCTTCCCGAGAGACACAGTGCCGTAATCCAGGACGTGGTCTCTTGGAGTCGGCAAAATGCGCCAGAGCTGGAAGAACATTATGACTACATAGTCCACGACGTCTTTACCGGCGGCGCAGAGCCCGTAGATCTCTTTACCGATACCTTCCTCCAGGGCCTGAGACACATGCTGAAGCCAACCGGTGTCATAGTCATCGTAAGTATCTTCCAGCTGGTGTGAGATGACTGAACTGAGCTGACAGAGACAGAACTACGCGGGCGACTTTACTCTGCCGCCCCTCAGTATAGTCGTCAATACGATCCTGGACATCTTCCCATCCTGCCGCATCTTCAGAGAGAATGAAGCGCCTTCAAAGGAGACGGTCGGAGAATCCGGTCACGATTTCGACAACGTGATGATCTTCTGTACAAAGACCAACGACAAGATCACCTTCAGGAGACCCGTAGAAGCGGATTATCTGCGAAGCATCTCCCGAAAGCAGTTCCTCGTTCCCAAGCACGAAGTACCCTTATCGGCTTTCTCGCCAAGAGAGCAAGTCGGCGTGCTTCGGGTCAACGAGACCAACAAGCTTGCAAAGTGGCATGACCAAAGTGCCCTGAGGCATTGGGAGGTGATGAGGACAGTTATGCCCGGTAAAATTTGGAATCAGTGGTAAGAAGGGCTGGGTGTCTATCACGGTAGCATGTTGAAGAGTCTTACCTACAGTACATTTGTCATACACACTTTTCTTGGTTAGTAAGTTATGACAATGCATCCCTGGACTGCGTGTACACCAACCAGGATCCAGGTGTATCATTGGCAGGTTAAATCCAGCTCATGTTCTTTCGTCAATGCAGCCATATGCCACAACGTAGGATGAGATGAGAGAATGTCGCAGCGAACAAAACCGTTGATCTGATTTCGATAAAGCAAAAACGCGGTCCAATTCCGTGGCGACCTCTCCATCTCGACTCCCCCAGAGAGTCAAAGTCAGTGACATTGTCGGCGGCAGGCGGTGATCGATATGCCAGAACGCCTGGCGATAACAATAATAGAAACACGGCTTCACAAGATCATGTTTTTGAGCTTTGAGGTGAGTAAGTAATTTTCGCTAGCGACTCCGGGGACAATCCGAGAGGATTCGCCCTCTTCTACACAATATTCTAGAACGCTGTCAAGAAGACAAGAGATATTCATAGCTCTTGGTAAGTATTGCTTCATCCCTGAAGCGGCATGGTTCATCAAGGCTTGTTCTTCTGTAGAGGCTGTGCCTAGAGGATGGATCGTCACCAGGGCTAGTACAATAGGGAAAGGTTAGTGCAGTTGCGGTGTGCTATGTTTATACCAACTTGTGGGTATGAGTCAGCGACGCCAGTTCAGCTCAACCGTATGGAATTTGGCGTGGTTTGTGGCTGCTGGTAGGAAGCGTTGAATTGATTGAGAGATTTGATTTGTCCTTTGACATCGTCGAGACTGCTAACCTTAAAGCCTTGGACAGATGGGAGATCCTATCTCTTCGAGTTTCCCTTCATTGGGGGATAACAAGAGGGCGAGAGAGAAGCGCAATAAAGTTGAACATGACAAACCATTTCGAGATCAACACGTGCCGGTGACAGATAGGCGCTAGTGCCTGGAGTGGTTTAAGTCCTGGCCGTTAGGGCTTACATGTCCATACTTCATGTAACAAGTAGGAAGGATCGATGGTCTCTTTGCTTTTTTTCGCATCTACCTTCCTGAGCACAACATCTTGGTGTTTGCTCTTGTCATTCATGTCAATCTGTGAGATGTAACTGCCTCTTCTACTTGGAACTACAGAAAGCGCCAGTATGCCTCATATACCCAGTCCCACAGAGCACTTACCTCTTTCCAGCTGAAAGCACAGGTCTCATCCAAGTACTCTCCTCAGCATGATCCTATTCCATAAGAACCAACAGATGGAAAGGGCTCCATTAGTAACTTCTTATGAAACCCATGCCCTCCTAGCTTCAACCAACTTGCTTGCTTATTGGACAGAAAATCTTAAAAAGTTTTTTATTTCTCCAGATTACGACAAGGCTGATTTCCTCATGCTAAGTACAGCAGTACGGATTAGGTATATGAAATTATATAATGAAGTGCGCGCCAACAGAATAAGATTAGTGCTGATGAAGCGGAGCCACCTTTCTTCTCAACTTTCCCGTGGTGGCATTAACCTATCTCCATTCCAGCTCTAGCTTCCAGGTTCCCAGCACTACTGGAAATCCTGCCGAGAAGACGATGGAGAAATCGTGCTTTTGACTTGGCAGGCACTGACAAAAGAGCATACATGATACATGGGCAGGGCATCCTTCAAGCCCCGTATCACGGCGACCCTCATTACCTGAGCTTCTGACAATTCCGCCATACACAATCGGCGTTCCCGGATTTGTCGTCCTAGACTGTTCCGGCCGACCAATCGAAGTTGGCGTTTCAACCACAGAACAAACTATTATAGAAACTGGGCTTGTTTGGGCTGCATATGCTATTACTTGTACAGACTCCCCTACTTACCTAACCTAGCTATGTCTTGCCTTTACTGTCTATCTGAGCCAAAATCGTTTTATCAAATCATCAAATGTTTCCCGTCGAGCCAAGGGTCCGGGCCCATCACCATCGAGATCACCTAAATTTGGTTGCTGCTGGAAACTCTTTCGCCTACGTCCACGTGCACGCACAGTCGATCCATCTCTTGGGAGGTTGAATGCACTCTTGATGCCTTTCCCTCTCTCTCTATTCTTGTCAGACTGCGTCATAAGCCAACGAACAGGAAACCCCTGAGTCCCGGACCACTGGTACTACCCCTGTCCATATTCCTCTCCCGCGGTAATTCGCCTTGCCACGACCCTGCCAAGAGACCCGGGGAAGGGTGACCGTTCGATCACTCGCTCGTGACGCAAGGGTGCCTCGTGTGAGGTGTGTGGTCCGGTCGACATCCTCTGGTAGGTGAGGCCGCGCTGCTGCTGCATATTGACCACAGCCTCCCACCGCCCCCGAATACACGGACAGAGCTCAAGTGAATTCGGGAAAGGCGGCAAGCCACTCAGCGTCCTGATCACAGGTTATACCATCGACCTAACTATCAACCTTGTCGTTGCTGACATACATAACCTCCCTGGATATCACGGCTTCCCAGGGGTTGGATCGTGCTGTCTGGCATTGTTATATAGAGACACTGGCGATCATCTGCATGGTAGCTTGTGATCGGTCCCGAGCAGCAACAAAGGCATCAAGTTCATCTAACCTCACTGTCTCCTGTCTCACTCTCACAGAATGGTGTATACAGATATAGACATACCACTACGTGAGTTCCATCCCCTTCCCCATGCCATGAGCAGATATACCACGGGGAGACGAATTAGTATTGACGTGGCATGCTCCTCAGCGGCCTTCATAGCCATCGACTGGACGGCTATGACACTGGCCCTGATCCCTATAGTCCTGCGCTTCTGGTTGCGGTACCGCGAAGCGAAGCCTCAACCCATAAGCCGCAACATCTCCGACGGCTTGATCGTCCTCTCCTGGCTCAGCGGCATCGTCCTCATCAGCATTAACGCGTGGAAGAACACGCTGAGAGAGAAATACGTTCACTACCCGCCAAGTGAGCTCTACTACAGCGTCCCACGTCCTCTCTCGGCACATCTGCTCTACGTGTCGTGGGTGTCCCTCTTCTTCATCTACATCGCGCTGTGGTCCTCCAAGTTCGCCCTCGTCGCCTTTTTCGCCAGCGTCCTGAGGCTCATGGAGACGCGCAAGGCGCGCTTCATGGTCGCCTTTGCCACCTCGTACACGGCCGTCACCTTCGCGCTGCACATGATCCTCCTGACGAGGTGGTGCGACCCGGTGGACAGGAACTGGGACATCGACGGCAAACTATGCTCGGCCGTCCACGACATCCGGTCCGTCAGCATCTCTACCGTGGCCAACATCTCGACGGACCTTGTCATCTTGTCCCTGCCGCTTTTCGCGCTCGCCTCTCTTGGTCGGGAGCGCAGGGCCCTCACGATGGACACGGCGCGCATCTCCAAGACGGAGTGGTCCGGCTTTGCGCTCGTTATTGCCGTTGCGGCGTTAAGCATTATTGCTGCGCTTGCCAGGTGGATCACACGTAAGCATGCCAATTTTCTCTCTACCTTATTAGTAACTCTGTTTGGGGCCTTGTTTTCCCTTTCTTTCCCTTCCCCCCCTTCCCCCCTTTTCATTGATTCTCTCTCATCTCATTGTCTCACCTCATCCAATATCACGTAACCAACACGCCTCATTCGGCATGCCCACCTTCCACTTGTTTGTATATTGCACACTCATGGACTTTCGGAGTGAGATCTGGGCTGCATATGTAAAGTGATGTAATGTGAGTTGACTCACTATCTCATCAACCCTCTGTATACGACCAATTACACCATGCATGAATGCATGTATTGTTGTCGGCATGCACATCAGTTGGCCCCTTACGGCTCATTAACACTTCATCTCCATTTCATCATCTCAATCTTTTCCTCTCTTTCGCCACCCTCATTTTTACTTCACTTGATCTCATCCCATCTTAATCCCTATTATACCCCTGCCACCTATACCGCTCCCTTGTCCGATCTATACATTTTATGCTAACCTTCCATCTGATACTACACAGTCGAACTAGTCCAAAACGTACCCAAAGCCAACATCACACACACGATCGACGTATGGGCCCTCGTGGAAATCGTCGCTAGTCTTCTGGCCGTCTGTCTCCCCACTCTGCGTTCCTTTGTGAGAAGGTCGAGGGAGGAGCAGCAGCGGAGGCTAGAAAACGGCCTGAGACCGACGTCGTCCTCGTCGAGGACGCTGATGCCATTGCCGCTGTCGCTGCCGTGGCACCTTCATCAGCAGAAGAGGAGTGGTGGTAGTGGTAGTAGTAGCATGAGTGCGAGCATCAGGCCTGACCCTCATTCGGCTTCCACGTCGGACTTGGGGCGAGATTCGAGCTCGGAGTTGGTGTTTATGACGAGTCGGACGCATGAGCTTGAGGCTGGGGCTGGTGGGAGAGGGAGAAGCAGGGACAGTGATAGTGAGAACGAGAGCGAGAGGAGTTTGAGATGATGAAACCTGTGGACGTTAAGTGTGGGGAGAGAAAGAGAGGAAAAAGATGCGTAAACTGCCTAGGTCAGGGCAAATATCGAGATGGCCTAGGGAGCGGTATCGATAGATTTGCCTGTTTGTGATTGATTTTGTATAGAATTAGCGAGCATTTGTATACCTAGATCATGGATGGTTATGAGGTAACAGGGGCATCATTTAGAGGAGGCTGTTTCTCTTCTTATTCTTCCTAGTATATATTATATAATGCATATACTTTCTAAACGTCGAATTTTTTCTTTTACAATAAATACTACGAGGGAAAAATATGATAATCTTTAGTTTTTACTTTCTTTCATTCATTTGATATAGCTACCTGGCTGAGGTTATATATATATATGTTACGTGTATGTGATCCTAGACAAAGTAAACAAAATTGTTCCCTTCCAATCCCAAGTTTCATGTCGTAACCTAGTCAAGTCAAGTCATGTGTCATACGTGATGAACAGGCGGTGGTGAAATGCGCTTTAGCTTAGCAGCCGACGTGGATAGCTATATTCCGAAAGTTAGTCAGTTGTGTCTCTGGGGGAGGGGAGAGAGGTGGAAATGGAAAAAGAAAAAACAAAAAAGAAAATAAATAATAAAAAGAGAAAAAAATAAAACCTCACCATTAGCGAACAGGGCATACGAATCGGCATTGTTGAGCGCCTGGGACGAGGACAGCTTGGTGGCGGCCGAGTAGCCGTAGCCGAGGTCCTGGGTGCCCTTGATCTGGGTGAGGTGGGTGACCTCGTGGAGGGTGGTGGTGGCCTGGTCCTGGGCGTGGCAGGTTCCCGTGACGCCGGGCAGGGCGGAGAAGTAGAGCGGGCAGTTGACGATGTAGGAGCCCGAGGGCAGGGTGTAGGCGAGCACGTTGGACGAGCAGGCGCCGTATACGTCGGTGCAGTACGTCCGGGACACGCCCGAGCTCGTGCTGCCGCACTCGGAGATGACGCGCCCGAAGACGGCCGCGACGGTCGACCCGACCGACGTCGACTTGAAGTACTCGTTCACCTTGGCGCTGTTGCTCAGGGCCGCGGACGAGGCGGCGGCGGCGAAGGAGCGGCACGCCGACACGGCGTTCTTGGTCGCTGTGGCCTTGCTGCCTGTGCAGTCGGATTGGACGGCCTTTTTTTGTATCATTATTCGGTCAGTTTTAAAATGCCTCCCTTTTTTTTCTTCATTTTTGTTTCCCTCAAGGTATGGGATGGGGGGGAGAAGAGAAGAG
The DNA here is from genome assembly GCA_022385605.1 of Xylariaceae sp. FL0594. Classification (NCBI taxonomy): domain Eukaryota; kingdom Fungi; phylum Ascomycota; class Sordariomycetes; order Xylariales; family Xylariaceae; species Xylariaceae sp. FL0594. Next base: position 46,288 of record MU280843.1, read on the forward strand.
CTCACAGTGCGCTTGTTCATGAAGGCGGCGCGCGACTGGGCGGCCTCGGCGCCGTCGACCTGAGCGGTGACGGTGTTGCTGACGTAGGGGACGACGCCGGCGATCTCGGTACTGTCGACGGCCGAGGCGTACGAGAGGGCGCCCTCGGCGACGAAGTCGTAGGCGCCCGACGCGGCGAGGTCGTGCAGCTCGGCCGCGTCGAAGCTAACCTCGACGGCCTCGCCGGCGGGGATCACCTGGAAGGCCTCTTCGGCGAAGGGCTGGTTGGCCAGGCGGAGGCGGATGCCCTGGAAGTCGACCTTGTTGCCTTTTTTGTTTTGTTTTCATTCATGTTAGTCACAACCATCTTCTTTTCTTTGCATAAAGTTGAAATTGACAAAAACGTGGACGTAGACTCACTGCCCTGGAAGACTTGGACCTTCTCAACGGGGGCCGAGTCGAGGATGGTGCCGGTCTTGAGCACCTTCAGGGCCTCAGAGCCCGTGTTGGTGATGGTGGCCTTGAGACCAGAGTTGCCGACCTTCTCGATCTGAACGGCCAGGGGGCCGGTGCTCTTGCCCAGAGAGGCGGCGCTCACAATGGAGGTGAAGAGGGCGACGTTGCCGAGGAACTTCATTTTGAGAAAAATAGGTGTTTGAAATTCCTGAGAGAAGACCGGAGACACGAACAGGTGACTTTGACTTGACTTTGACTTGGCTTGGCTTGAGGGATGAGGGATGCAAGAAGAATAAAATGGTGAGAACAGCTCGAGGTGTACGGGGTGTCTTTATACTCGTCCCATAGCTCGCATCAAAGGACGACGATGATACGACATTACTCCCACGACACTCTCCCTCCGTCTCTTCTCTCTGTCTGTCCATGTTCCACCGAGGCAACCCAACGAGCTTCAGGAAGGTAGCCGGTCTACTGGCACCCGTAAAGGAAAGTGGCATTCGTAGGGGAGCATTATCTGAAGGGTGCCAGGGGGTGCTCTAACGTGGTTAGAGGACATGTGCGCGTGTATGTAGGTAATAATTGACCCCATTTTCATTTTCTTTGGAATGCAGCAGCACTAGCAAGCTGTCGTCGAACCTCATCTTTGACTTTTGAGAGCTTGGCGATATTGGAGTTGTAGGTAGCTGCAAGATTGGGGGAAGACTGAAGCCCACAGAATGAAGACCACACCATTCTTTTCAATCTCAACCACTTTGCTTCACCACTTCAGCCATCATATCTTGAAATCTGTTCCGTGTCTTTTCCCTTGAGGCTTGCCCCAAGGGCAGCACTATGGGTAGCATAGCATAGCATTAGCATTAGCATTAGCATTAGCATTAGCATTAGCATTAGCATTAGCATTAGTATTAGTATTAGTATTAGTATTAGCACGTCTCGTCTGCCGAAGACGTCTCGTTGCTATAGCATACCTACTATCATACTATGCCCATAATCCCGTTCCCCACGCCGCGATCGTCGGGGTAAGTAGGTGTATCAGGGAAGCTGTATTGCTTTGTGTTAGAGCGCTAACTGCGCATGGAAGGAGGTCACGATCAAGAGGCACGATACATGTCTTGGCAAGGCGTTTTTAAGCTTTATCAAGCTTTATCAAGATTTCAAGACCCGTTCGATCATTCCGGGGTATTTGAGTCCAACCATTCTTGGCGACGTCATCTGATTAGTCCGGTAGATGGCAAGACGGACGGTGTATTTGTTCCGTAGTGGCAGCAAGTAAGTAGAGCCTGCTATAGGTGAGTGAATCCGTACTTCTGGCGTGTCCGGGTGGATAATAATCGAGAAATCGACGATCACTTACAGAATACAACCCACTCGTCCGACTTCTCTCTATATCCAACTATCCCAGTTAGGCTTCCTTCCCGTGCGATGGGCGATTTATCTATGCCAAAATGGATTTGCATGTACGCTTGCCCCTGCATGGTACCATCCCTCTTAAGGCATTTTGTAATTCCTATCTCAAGTCCTCTTGGACGATGTTCTTTCGATTGATGTGTAAAGCAAGTTCACATTAGCAATGCACAATCTTCAAAGTCGTGCGTTGTTTCAGTTCTCAACATCATGATTGTATCAGTGAACCTCGACACTTGGTATCTGCAGTCCAAATTGCTGTCATCGATTCCGTATTGGATGAATTGAAATAGTTTGTTGTGTGTCAAGTGTTGATGTTGTATCCCGCGTTGTCTCCAACCCCCAATCTGTGGATAAAAGAAACTACCGAATAGGACAAGCACGCTCTTGTTCCCATTCGGTAGACGAGTTTCATCTTTGGAGCTTGATGGACAGATCTAGACCCAAGCTGGCAAGTCACCAACTTCAGCCGTCGTAGATAGTCGACGCATTGCCGCAGTCCCCAATATCATACCCACGATGGAGCGAGCTCGTACGTCTTGTCTGTTTGACCGATAAGAGCTTCTAGATATGGGTCCTCTCACCATTAAATCGCTAGACTAGCTAAGCGAGAGAGAGAGAGAGAGAGAGAGAGAGAGAGAGAGAGAGGGTGGCTATGCTGTGGCCGATGCCGTACCTGAATAGCAGTGGCACCGTTCCGTCGCAGTGAGGCGCTTATCTTTCCTTTCTCTCTTTCTTCTGATTGGGAGAGAACGGTCGTGGTGTCTTAACGTGGCAGCTCGAACAAGGCCAGGCGGGAATCTGCCGGATTCCCACATGCTCTAGGTTTAGTCCGTTTTTACAAACAGAGTCACAGACAAAGTCATTGGGCCGCGTCGGGGAGCTGCATGAAATGTGTTATACACATATGGCATGGTGTCCGGGTAAGAAGAGCTAAGGTAAAAGGGAAGTGGGAGGGATGCGGAAACCGGGATGTTTACCAACCCTAAAGTAAAGTTGGGAAGCGGGACGGCGATCTGATAAAGCATCCCCGTCTCCACCCCCAAGTTTCTACACGCTTCTCGTCCATCTTCGGTGAAGGCAGGCGAGCTAAGCATGAATCAAGAAAGTGGCTCTGTAAGATACTCCAAAGACTCCTTGCAGAATAGACTGACCGAGGTATTACGATCTAGAAGATAAGAGAGCGTAGAAATAAGCAAAGAGTAAGGAAAAGTACCTGTGGTCTTCATCATTGGATAATCGACGACACAGCACTGCCTGGGCTATCGCAGACTAGGTAGGTGAAATCGAGAGTTTGTCGATCAAGCAAGTAAGCAAGCAAGTGATCGACTCATCTCGCGCGCGTCTTTAGAGGCACCCACATGATATCCAAAAGGGCGCAACACCGTAAATTAAGTAGGTATGATATCTTGGGACGGGACGATGGGGGGTGACAATCTGACTTATAGACAGATGGGTAGATTGCTCTTTCCATGTTGACCACCAGCGCCTACCGTCCCCAAAGACACAAGCATCGTAACATGAACCGGTAACTTGACACCTTCTAAGAACATAGTACTAAAATAATTGCTTCAGTAGGAGGTACCTTTTGTAAGTAAGTAGAACCTCATGTCTTTACTACTCCTATTGGCTCTCCGTTCCTGTGGCTACAAGTTGTTCAAGAAGCTCCAATTCACGGTTCAATCTAGACTAGATACCACACCGTCAATCTTCTCCCTTCCTCGCCTTCGGCACCATCCGCTTGGTCGCCGTCTCCATCGCGAAATCCCTCGCATCGGCATTCGCCTCGTCCACGAAATCCCTCAGATACGCCGGCACTTTCTCGACCCTGTTATACGGTCCGGGGACGGGGTCCGCCACGGTATAGTGCACGGGCACGACGCCCGTCCAGACCCTGTCCAGCAGGCTCTCGTCCGCCAGGTCGGCCTTCTCGTCGCTCGGCATGCCGCTCCGGATCTTGGCGCTCCCCGTCTCGACCCGCACGCGCAGCACCGTCGTGGACTGCATCTCGGCCCCGTTGGGCGGCCCGCGCGTGTTCGCGTACCGGCCCCTGCAGACCGCGCCGTCCGTGATGAGCTCCATGGCGTAGAGCTTCTCCGCCAGGTCCGTGACCACGGTCGCGCGCCCGAAGAGCACCGCCGATCGGTAGTTGTAGCTATGGCTGTTGGGCGTGAGCGAAAGCACGAGGCCGTCGATGTGGCTCGCGCCCACCGTGACGGGGAGGCCTTCCGCCGAAGGAGACTCAGAGTCCGTTGTTGAGCCGTTGTTGTTGTTGTTGTTGTTGTTCCGCGACAGGTTCATTAGCCGCGAGGACACATACCCGTGCAGGTAGAGGTCCAGCACGTCGCCCGTGTCGGCGCTCGGTCGGGCGAAGGAGCCCATCTGGCCTATCATCGGCAGCATCTACCAAAGCCGGGACGTAAGCAGAAGACACGTTAGCCAATGAACCACCCCCTTGATACCAGGTAAATGACTCCTAATAAGCAAGTCGAAGGTGCGACATAACCCTGCCAATCCTTCTTGTCAATGATAGAGCAGTTAAGTACCTACCATAGAAAAAGGCGAGTCCGGGACATTAAACGAGACGTGTAAGATGGGACACGTATTGACGATCCGATGTATCGTCTCCAGAGCATATGAAGCTTTGTTTTTCATACATATCCCATCAGCTTGGCCTCTTTGCCCATCTCACTCGTAACCCAATACGAGTGAGCATTACTCTTCCTTGAGTAGGGCATAGAATCACTTTACCTCGAACATCGTACCGGTTCACCTTGCTGTAAGGCTTGGTCGGGTATTGCAGGTCCTCCGTAGGCATTGCGGATGGGTTGTGAGCGTGGATATTGGATGCGTTTGCCCCTTTTTTTTTTCTGAAGCAGGTGTCTCCTGTGCCTGCCAAGGTAGGGAGGTGGTTTGCTCTACTGCTCGAGTGATAGTAACCGGAGCCCGTGATCCGACGACTGGGCGAGAGGTCTGCGCGTAAGAATGTCTCTGCTGGTTTGAGCAAGAGGGTATGGTTCTGTGTTCTGATATATATACACACTCAACTCTAGCAGCGGCATGAAGCGAGTGAACGAGTGAGTCACCAGAGCGGCGTGATCGCTATTCTCTAGTAGAGACGCTAGGTACATCTAATCGGAGCCGATCAAGGCGTCTATAATTCCTCTTTCGCCGTTTTTGCTCCTCTCTTTAGTATCCTGTATGCAGCAGGTAGTCAGTGCCCCTTGAAGCTCGCGGGGATATGCAGTAAGGCTACCTAGAACTAAGATACCACATGATACCTACATCCTCTCATTGGTCCAATACTAACCTAGGTAGCTTTCGCTCCAGCTTCCCCGCCAAAGTTGGGTTTACCAAGTCTTTGGAAGGTGCATAAAGGGTCTCCTTTGTCCTAAACCAGCATGTCTACCCGACGAAGGTTCGTCTACCTGGCAATAACGGGCTCGGCGTCTGTAGGATCAACCATGGTCTAGATAGATTGTAGTGTTGGAATTTTTGAGCAAAGGGAAGGCATTTGCGAAGAGCAATAAAAATAGAATAGAAATATCACATTTGGCCAAGGCACGCGATCCTGCGTGTTCTGCCCGTTATCCGGGTGAGCGACATCGGTTACAGAATACATACATATTCAAGGGTCACGCTTGCAACATTACCAAGAAAGTTACCTCACTGTGGCTCATCCGTCACCCCATCCTTCAAAAGTTTAAAGTGGGGTATCCAATCGCACCAGCCACAGTCAGTACCTACCGTCTTTACCTGACGCCCCAAAGATCCCTGTCTGGAGTACAGCTGTAGAAGTGGACCCTGAAGCAATCGCGAGATCGAATTGACGAAACTTATTATCCCGTCGTCGTCGTCGTCGTGTAGAAAAAGGCCGCCGCCGACCCGATCCGACCTCTTCGCCATTCCGTCCCCGATAACCCATAAACCCCCCCTTCAGATCGAGAAGAGGGTCTACGACGAAAAAAAAAAGACAGGACAAGACACGAGAAACCGATCGACCCCCCCGTCCTGACGAGGGCACTACCCGCCCCAAAATGGCGAAAAAAGGTACACACCATCTCCTTTCCAGCATTATAAAAGGCGGGCACAAGTAGGCAAGCAATCCGGCTTGCGCGCAGAGCGGCAAATGTGTCAAGGGGTTAGCCAAAGGAATAATAAAAACACCGGAATGGGTGGATAGTGGGAGAGAAAAAGGGAGCACCGCAGCAAAAACATAAAGAAAGACACAAGCGCGAGACGACAAGATAAAAAACCACATAGAGCTAACCATTCTCTTCAAAAAAAAAAAAAAAAAAACAGTCAAGTCCAGAATCATCTCGGTGCGCCTCATCTCCATGGCCATGACCGGCTTCTTCTACCAGTTCAACCGGCCGCGGACGTCCAAGCCCATGAGCATGCTGAAATATGACCCAGTCGGTACGTAACCATACCGTTCCTCACCACCACCACCACCATACGAATCCAGCTATATACACAGGCCTTATTCCCTCAAGGTCCAGCCAGCCCTTGCGCGAGCTCATCGATCAGCATGCGATTGAGAGAATCTTCCGTATAGATGAACTTAACTACGCACATACATGACGTATACTAACGTTTCAAACCCCAACCTCTAGTACGGAAGAAGGTCCTATTCCTAGAACAAAAGAAGAGATTCAAATAAAAGAAATCGAAATCGAGGGGGAATCATGTACTTTCGATCCACACGGGATAATCTGCCGCTCAGTCTCGACATCTCGACCTCTTTGCACGACCCCTTTTGCCCCAATCATAAATAGCTATTCGGATATGTTGCAGCTAGACAGTCGACAGGCTGCTAAAACTCGACCGCGGGATAGAGGCAAGGCGCTTGATCGCACTCCGTTATGCCTTATTTGCCTTTCGATGAGGAGAATCGGACGACGACCGAGGAAATACCAACCCTGTACATACACTTTGTACTATTATACAGCCAGTCTTCACAATGCTTGGGGAACTGGCCAGGGCCGGCACATGTAACGACAAAAAATTGTATATATTCTTCAAGAACATTCTTACCACTTAACCTCGACTCTCTAGCTTCCATCAACTCTTCCGCTTAACGTTACATATCCGAGGGATGGCACCGTTTTTATGTTGAGGTTCATGCCTAGCAGACGCATAGCAACTTTGTTGAAGAATGACGGGCAGCAAAGGGCAATCATCAAACAGGTTGGGGGAAGTTTAGCAGTCTCTCGTCGCAATGGGTGCCGCCCCCTAACCTTGGGCAAAGAGAAACATGCCAAATGCAACTCCATTGGCAGCAGGAACGACTTATTGCGATGATAGCGGTATCAAGCCTCTCTCGGGTAAGCCGCCCGAGTCTGTACCTTCGAGAGGGTTGGCTGGTACGGACTTCTGGGAACGAGTCTCGATTGCACCGTAGGTAATACCTGAACGCGTCTTCCGCTTCAAAGGCTCGCCTCTCGTCGGCCTGAGTTGAAGCTGTGATCGTTGCACCGACTCCATCTCAGGGCCCAACAAGCTCGACTCGCCGTGGAAGTAGGGTGACAAAGATGGGGCCAGCTTCATTCTCTTGCCACTTGTGTTGCTCTCCCTGGCTGCGTTTGTGCTACTCGAAGCAGTCTGTTCTCGTGGGACATCCCCCTCGTTTCTTCTTCTCTTCAGTGGAGCTGCCGGAATGGCCGCAGGCGCAATCTCTTGGCTGTCGAGGACCTGATCATACTCGCTCTTACTTTCATCTCCCGCCAGGTTCCCTATAACCGGTCGGTTGTATGCGCTATGCGACACAGGCCCGAGCTTGGCGGGGCGGTTCGCGCGACGTCGCTCAGACGGGGTCGCCGGTTCCGAAGGAGCGACTTCGATCTCATTCAGCTTCTGTTGGTCCACCAGTATGTCTTCTGCTGAAAAAGCCTTCAGGATGCCTTTCGGTGTAACAACTCGTCTCCTATTGAACTGTTCCTGCAACACCGTCACGGTATCCATGGCTTCTCCTACACCACCGACGCACACCGGCGACTGGACAACGACACGGCGAGTGCCGTCATGCCATAGATGCGGCTCCACCTTGATATCCATCCTGTCGTGGTCACTGTTGCTCCTGCTAGCTTCTATGACCTCGAGCAACACCGTCTGATTCTCAGACTGATGCCACTGGCATGTTCTCTGGAGGCTCTCCCAATGATGGAAGTATCTTTCCAGTTGACTGCCACCCTCGCATGTCCGTCTCACATCGCTTGACAGTTGTTCGAGGGCCGACTTGAGCAGCGAAGCCTCTTCGTTGGTTTTGCGACTTGCCTCCAGCTCACTCTGGAGCTGATTCCTCGATTCTTCCACGGCTTGCAGATTCATTGAGAGTTCATCTACCACCTTGTCCATTTCAGCCAATTTTCCACGCAGTTCACACGTGCTCGCGTTGATGCTCTCTTGGAGAGTCGCATCGGCATTTTGCTGTTTCTGATTGAGCTCTTCCTGGAGCCGGTCACGTTCTGCTAAGGCATCCTGCAAGCGCTTCTCGATGCCTTTGTAATCAGCTCTGATCTTGGAGGAAGCTTCAGTCGTCGCTTGTTTTACCGCCTTCTCCCACTCTTCTTGGTTTATCGAAATCGCCTTTGCGTGTTGTTCTCGGGCGGTTGAAAGCTTCTTCTCATAAAGATCGAGGTGATCCTTTTGGATCCGCAGAGAGTGACCGGCTTCTTCTAATTTTCTTTCCAACGCTTGGATAGAGGCCTCCCTCTGGCGCAAAGCACTGTGGAGCTCATACTTTTCTTTCTCCAACGTCTCGGTCTGGCCTTTCAACTTTCCCAGTTCCTTTGTCTCGGCTTGCAGTGCAGTAAGTTGCTGGCGGACACCATCATGCTGTTGAGCCTGTACCGTTGATTCCTTCAGAGCTTCGTTGAGCTCTTCTCTCAGGCGATCAGCTTCTTGTAGCAGGAGACCATGCTCATGTTCAGCTCTGTCGAGTTTTCCCTGCCACTCAGACTCCATCCTGCTGCTTTGCAGCTGTAACTGCTGACTGAGGCCGCTGTAAAGCTCGTGAATCGATGCCATGTCTTTTCTCAAGTCCTCGACAGCCTTCAGTGACACTTGCTGTTCTGATAGGTGGTCTTCTCGAAGTTCCGCAAGCGCTCTGTGGTTGCCCTCATCAGTAAGATCGATCATAAACTAGTTGGTGCTATAAATGCTTACGATTTGATTGTCTCGCTCTGGTGCGACTTCAGGGCCTCCATCATCTCCGGAATGGTTAGGGAGGCTTCTTGCTTGTCCTTCAACAGGTCGAGCATTGCCTGAATTCTGTTTCGTTTAGCATCCTTCCCACGGCCTCCGGAGTGGTGCGCACTCACTTCTCATCTTGCTGGCTCACACACCGCTCCATGTTTTGCATCTGAGCTGCTGCTTGGCGACCCTGCTCTATAAGTTGACTGTTACTCGCTCTGAGAGATTCCATGACATCACGGTTGAGGTCTTGAGACTTCGCCAATTCCTGACGAAGTTCAGAGACATGTTCGTTTCCGCGTGCAACATCATTTTCGCGATCCGCTAACTGGGCCTTGGAAATCTCGATATCGATCTTCACTGCTGCGGGATTAGCTACTCGAATGACTAAGTATGTGGTTCGTGCACTTACACTTCTCAACCTCGCTGTGAAACCCCAGCTTGAGTTCGTCAATCTTTTGTCGCATATCATTTCTTGACTTTTCAGTGACAGATAAGGCTTCTTCGACCGACTGTTGACAGCTGCGTTCCTTCTCGGCTATCTGGCTGATCACCTCGTGATGCTTTGCCCTGACTTGCTTGAACAGTTCCTGCTGTTCATGGATAGCCGCGTTGAGGCGACATCGGTACTCCTTCATTTTGTCCTTGAGCGCTTTAACCTTTTCAGACTCTGTGTGGGTGGCGTCTCGTGCTTGGTGTATGGCTTTCTGCTGTTGCTCCTTGGCAGATTCAAGATCTTTGATGCTTTCCTCTTGCTGTTGGATTACTCCAAGGTAGTGGTTAATACGTGCATCCTGCTCGGCTATCTGCTTTTTCATAGCATCCTGCTTTGCCTTCCAATGACTGTTTTTTCGCTCATTGAACAGTATCATCTTGTTATAAGCTTTAGCAAAGTCGACTTTGACAGCGTCGCTTATGCCCGTAGTTCGACTGGAGCACCGGCTCGTTGGTGTACGACATGGCTCCAGTCCCTGACTTGGTATGGGATCTCGGCGCCTCGAGACATTCGAGCTAACTGAGAACGGACGCAGAGGCATTTCGTGAGACTTGTTCGTGTCTCGAGTGACAGGACGAGCAATATCCGCATTGTGACGATGCCCGTGTGAGCTTTTGCCGTGAGCACAAGATTTCTCAGACTGCAATGGCCGGCGGACGGTAGAGGTTTGAGCCGGTTGCCCTACGTGCCGCTCTGTCTGCATGCGAGCTTTACCGTATTTTTCGTTTCCTTTACCCCGTGCGCCATGGGGCTGGCTCGAGGACGCCCCTTGAGCGTTTGAGAAGCTCGAAGCGTGTGCTGGAACGATGGTGCTTTTCATGGGACTGGACTGGATAAGAGCTTTCCTCTGGATATCGACGAACGATTTGGAAAGCTTCGGCTTTCCTGGCCCATCGTTTTGATGCTGAGGCGTATGTTTGATTGGTGTCGCAGAGACGAAATGGGGACTAACAAGTATAGGCGGATTCGATGCTACGGTACGCTCAGCACTATTGCCACTTTGCCCACTGTTGTGACTTCTGTCGGAATTCTGAGATTCTTTCTTCAAAGGAGCTGGAGAACTACTCGAGATTTCTACTTGTTCGCATTCTCCACTTCGCGGGCAGGGGTCTGCTTCAATGCTCGGTTTTATTATCTCACTTATGCTATCATGGCCACTCGAAGAATTGACAAAAAGCGAGCTATCGGGTTCGCAGGGCGAGTTATCGACGTGGATAGATGTTTCGTCCTTCGAGGTCAACTCGTGATCTATTGCAATCGGTGGTGCTGTGGCCTTCGTGCGAAAAGACGAAATTTGGGCACCGGACGGCTTCGCATACTGGAATGATGTGGAAAAATCATCCGGTGATTCAGCCCTTGGACGTGTGAGGAAAGGGGTTGCGAACGGCGGCAATGAGGGCACAGCCAAGGCGTCACCGGTCTGACTCTCGCCGTTAGCTCCCACGCCACCAATACTGCTTCCACGATTCTGCCAAGCAGATACTCTGTTTTGGGATTCTTGGGACTCCTCAAGAGGCGAGACGAAGTTGGGTTCCTGAGAGTCTGGACATGGCAGGTCTGCAGGGTAATTAATCTTCTTGAAAAAATACGGAATCGGCCCAGCAGGAGCCGGTCCTTCCGCCGCCATCTCGTTCAGACCTAAAGAATCTTCCAGTGTAGGAGATGCGTGACCTCGGGGCCGAAGGGGTAGAAACGATCAGGAGGCTAGGCCATGTCTTGTAATAGTCGATGTGAGCATTCAGAGGAGCTGAGAAATGGACTTTGGTTGATCCTTTATTGTTCTACGTATCTGCATTAACATGATATCTGGATTATGGGCAGGGAAAATGAAGGAGACCATAAATGGAAGTGGTATGTCAACAAATTACCGAGTATCGACCTCGACTAGGAAGGCATATTGATCTGCATGCCCGCGCGTTGATGAAAGACAGAGAGTGATGAAGAGGAGGGTGGCCGACTTCGAAAGAATGGAATAGAAGGCTGCCTGCCTACTAGTAACGTCTCTCTCTCTCTCTCTGTGTGTGTGTGACGGTGACTGTCCCAGACTCCCAGTTCTCGCAGAAAGTGCGACTGCAGCTTGAAGTAGGCACGGTCTGTCGCGTACTTGCCTACCAAACCACGAATAGGAGTTGGCGTTTCCTATCTACCAGGTAAGTTGAACCCCTTGAAGTCAATAATCTCAATAATCGAAAGTTCACCAACTCCAGGTACACATCTTTCCCCCATAGGAACGGACTGTTGAGCGTTTTCCATTAATGCTTCCTAAGTGCCTACTAGACTGTGAGATTTAAACTGTGAAGAGTCGAGAAGACGCCCAAAAAAAGGTTAATCTTGGACTGAGTGTGTAAAGTGCACCGGGAGTTGTCACAAGTAGGGTTCTTCCAACGGACGGCAACATGAGCCACGCCATCCATCACGCAAGATGATGGAAGAGAAAAGTGAAAAAAAAAAAAAAAAAGAAAGCTTGAGCTTGTAGCAGAAGATGCTCAGTATGAGGGTCGAACTCATGACCTTCGCATTACCAATGTTATACATTGCTGTATAATATTAGTACGACGCTCTAACCAACTGAGCTAACCGAGCTGGGGGATGTTGATGGTTTCAATATGACTGTCCATAGGGCAAGACGCCCAAGTAGGTTCTGGCGTTGTGCTTCATCCTCTAACCCTTTGGGAAGAGACAGTGTAGGTTTAAAATTTTAGCATCGGGCGTAGAGGAAAAGAAAGGCATTAGAACTGCGTGTAAAGATACTATATCATGTCTGCATACTTACCTGTACTATTTTTGCAAAGCTTCTCTTAATATTAAAACTCTAGGTTAAAATAAAGTGTGCTATATTCTCCCTCTAAGATCTTGGCTAGAAGTTTCAATCAGCATTGGAACTCAGAAGATATCTAATTGCCTTGAGTTCTGCGGTTCTGAGATATACTTAAATAATTGTGTTGTCCTCTCCTAATGTATTCTAACCTCTTTGCATTTCAATTCTTACAGGCGTAGATGCCTTAAAAGATTTGAAGGAGAACGGTTTACAGCTGTACTGTATGTACCGCTCGCCATACAGTGTCAAGACCAAAAGACAACAAGTGAGCACACCCAACCAAAAAAGCATTTCCCTCCCACTCCTCATCACAACAAAAAGCAGAACAAAAAGCAGAACAAAAAATGAAAAAGAAAAGAAGCAATTCAATGCTCAGTATGAGGGTCGAACTCATGACCTTCGCATTACCGATATTAGACCAGGACTGAACCCAGAGTAATATTAGTACGACGCTCTAACCAACTGAGCTAACCGAGCCGGATGCGTTGCTTGTTGTGGTGTTGTGCGGCAACAAGCGTCTAGATGCTAGGACTCCAGCGGGGTATTAGATGAGGATCGGGTCCGCTGACTCAATTGTCAAAAGGGCAGTTCTCAGTGCAGCACTTTGTTTCAATGAGGTAGATTTGCAGGCTGAAGAGAGGCTTGATGTCGAGTGTAGATCATTTCGTGTTTTGAAGAATATTACAGCAAGCTGGCAGTATGGACTGTGACGCTTTGCGAACATGCAATGCGCTCGTTTGTCTGACTTCCACTTTGTCCCTGCCAGTTCAGGGTTCTACCAGGTCATGCAGCAAAGAAGCACAAGTCCGCACAGGCAGCACCGCCATCATGCACTCCTGCAACAATAAACCGCTTTTATTGCGCTCCCATGTTGTTTTCTTGATCTGTCATGCTGAAACGCACGATTAACAACATCTACGTCACGTCTGGCAGCAGTCAGAGTGGGCGGTAGGTACCAGTATCAGCAGCCGCCGAACTCCTGACAGAGACAAGTTTGACCATTGGTCGGCAATCTCCAATTCCGACGACAATAAATAGCATCCACGGCCTCGACCTCCCACCAAACATGGCAACTTGTATCAGGGTAAAGGGCTGATAAATATAGCAAGGACAGTAAACAGCACATCCATCTTTACATGCAATAAAAAAGACAGAAAACACTATGCCAGGCCTGTTCTTGACCCAGATAGAGAGGCATGTACAGCATAGCTTAACTTAAGTGTAATTTTGATCGTAACGGACCTTAACATACATAAGGTTAATGCTTCAAGTCAAACCCAAAAAATCTCCCAGCAAACCACACAGATGTGACTGACAGACAACCTTACCTACCTTAGGTAGTTAGGTACCTTTTCCCAACTTTGAGTCTCGACCAAACCAGTGCCCACGGCATGTGCAGATGTGAAAGCCAAGCCCCCATCACACGTTCCGATTGGACACCAAGATGCAAGGCACGCCGTCAAGATCCAAGGGCGCTTAAACTCACCACCAATGACATCCAGAGACTCTTCGATACAGAAAATGGTACGGTACCTGCATGACACCCAATGGGGTCTTGAAGATTCCCTTCTAAAGTAAGTGACTTTGGGGATTTGGTGATGGACATGGACCCCGGTAGATATCAAGTGATATCGCCCAAAAAAATATGGCCCCATATCTTGAGACTTGACATCCCATATGCGACTTCGAATATCAAGTGTGCCGCTTCGGAGCTTCCTCTTCACCTCCCTTTTCACACCCATGCATATCTCATCACACTTTCTTCACCCTAATCGCAGCAGCAGCAGGTCTGAGCGCTTGAAAGAATAACTATACATTCATTCTCTTCTTTACCCCGCTAGCAGACTCGCAGGATAAGTTGCGATATACATCTTGTCAACCGCCCGTATCATTCCCAGTCCTGCCACCCCAGTTCCCGAACCCTTTTTTTCTCTCCTCCCTCTCTTCCCTATTAGACCCTTGCCAGATCTCCGGTCTGCCTTCACACGTCCCTGTGTAGACAACCAAGAATAATAAGTACCGTTACGCTGGTTCGTAACAAGCAACTCCCGACGACATGGCGACGAAGACCGCCAACTTCCCTCTATCTACAGCGGCCCCGTATTCGGGGGGTGGTGACGGTGCGGGCAACGGCGTCGACGACGCCGCCGGCGCTGCCGGTGACAGTCCCGGAGCTTTTCAGCTATCTCACGGCGCCCTCATAGCCATAATCGTGGTCGTGGCCCTGGTCGTGGTCGGAGGCAGTCAGTAACACCCCGTCGTGGCGAGAGAGAAAAAAAGCATCCATTTCTAGGCTCGCATAACGCTAACTACCAAGTGCAGTCTCGACTGCCGTCCTCTTCTACCTAGCCAAGAAGAGGGAGTGGAAGATCCGGCAGAGCATAAGGAGATCGGCCAGGAAGGTGGTCGCCGCATTGACGCCACGCCGCACCGAGTTTCCGAGATCTGTCAAAGAGTCGTCGGGCAGATCGTCCCGAGGTCGCGTCCGTCTGGACGACGTGCCTCCCACGCCTAGACTCCGACCCGAGGATGTTGAGAAAGGCCTTGCCAAGTCGGGCATTCGCCAAAGCCCTGAGGGGCGAAATAATAAGTGGACGAGGAAGTAGGCCAGTGGGCCATCTATACCGGGAGGACAGGGAGGCTGGATCAATCAGAGACTCGGTGGATGGATGCCGGATCTCTGTCCCGGACGGACTGGTCCTGAGGGACAGAGACGGTCTAAGCCCGTGTATTGATATTGTTGTATTCTTTGGACAGCATAGTTGGTTACTAGTGTCGTTGCCTAAGTACGTTCGAGCTAGCACTGCGTCTGGCCGTCGTCCGCTTATTTTCTGTTCCAGATGGAGCAGGCTCCTCGGCCTTCTCCTTATTGTTCCTCCTCCTTTCCGGTACAAATGTGATTTCTTTATCACCAACGACGTCACCGCCTCTAGCTTTGACAGGGCGACTTGTCTTTTGGGTCCTAGAGCCAAATGCCTCGTCTCGTTCGTGCCTGTTGCCTGCCTGATTGGAGGAGCTGACGCGCATGACAAGTGATTCTTTCTCTGGTCTCCGGAACCCGTCGTCCGAGTCAAGCTCCTCACTGAGACTGTCGTCCACGTCGCTCTCGCCGTCAGAAAACGAAGTCGGGGGGACGAGAGACTTGCCCGTCTGGGGATCGACCCGCGTGCTCGGGTTGAGGGCCTTAAATTCTCCGCTCTTCTCGTCGATGCGGAACTCCTCATCCTCGAACATGCGGCTGAAACGTTCATCACCAAGAATGCCGGCGCTGGTATCGACAGTGGCCCGCTTCTCTTGGCGTTTGAGTAGCTTGTCGACGAGTCTCTGGTTGACCTTGACCTTCTTGTTTCCGCGAATGCGACTGGCTCTCTCTTTCTCAACCTTCTCCTTTACGCGTCTGGCACGTTCCTCGTCGAAGGCGAATGGGTTGGCTATTAACCGGGCCTGCTCGTACAGCTTGGAAGCCACGAAATAACCGTGCATGTATGGCCGGAGGAGATTCGTCTTGCCGACCAGATGATCCATGCTTAACGACCTCAACTCGGGCAGGGTCAAGAACTTGTAATTTTCGTAGTTGTCTGTCGTCACTTCGCTCGCCATCTCCTCGGTAAGGGAGTCAAGATGTGCAGCCCAGCGCGGAGAATTGCCCAGCTGGGGAATCAGGAAAGCGTGCATCGGCTGTCCCTCGTTGGCCGTGAGTATCATTCCCGTGTCCTTTACCCAGGTCGTAAAGTTTATATCAACCACGGGCTCGATACTGGTCCAAGTCTGCCCGGTGGACTCTTCGTTGATCTTAATGAGTTGCTTGTCACTAGATAGCAGCTTCCGCTCCGACGAAGCCGTTGTCATGTGGATGAGGTTCTTTATCGGAAACCCGCTGCCGTGATCTTTCTGCCAGAGAGGCTTTGGACTCCGCATGTCAAACAGCTTTACCACTCCGGTCGAGGTTCCGGTTGCGATCGTGAGTCCCGAGTCATTGAAGTCGAGGGCGGTGACTTCGCCCTCTTGCCCACCCAAGACGGCTATACGGGAGCGAGATCGAGGGTCCCAAAACTAACGTCCCCTTTTCGTTAGCGGTCATGTGAAGAAGGAATATGGAGGAGAATGGCCTACCTCAACAGAGCCTATCGAAGTACCGAATGCGAGAAGGTTGTGGGTGTTTTCGGCAGTGGCTATAGAATTTACGGCGGGCGCCCAGACTATGTGTGAAGTGTGAGTAGAGGTTTTGTGATTGCGAGGTACCCGAAGCTTTGAAAGACGTACTGCTTCCTTGAAGGCCAACTTCGGGACCTGTGTCGGAACCGAGATCTACTCTGTACGACTGCATGAATCGGCCGGCCTCCAGATTGAACCTGAAAACCTCTCCTTGGCCATCGGGCCCCAGACCAACTGCACCAACCAGAGCTTCGGTCGTCAGACGGTCGTAGACAAGATCTCGGCCATATCTCGGTAGCTTAACGGCCTCGTGGAGCCCGGCGAGGGTATGAAACTCGAGGCGCCTATCGCTCTGAAGGTGTAGGGATTTGGAAGCGTCCGTCGAGAGGAGGGAGAACTTGATGTTGAGACTCGTTGTGTGTCGCGCATACGACAAAGAAAGATGTGGCAGATAGTGGACATGAATCTGTGGCTTATAAGTTCCCGTTGACATGATCCAGTTGTTATCTTCCGAGACTCGGACGCAGGAGCTCGCTTCCTCGAAGGAGAAGTCTTGCAGAAGTTCTATTCGATTCTGGTATTCGGCATCTTGTTTTAAACTGCGCTTTCTTCTCCGGGCAAGCCAGTCGGGGAGAGGTCTTGCAGTATTGGCTCCCGCGACAGTATATACTGGCACGTCGCCTTGCTGGACGTGCATAGTGAGTAAACAGTCGAAGTACAATCAGTGCATATGTTCTGTTCTGCGTCTAAAGAATTAAGTGGCGCTTCCAGTTGGGATGTATGCGGGAAAAAAGGGCTGGTGACAAGCAGGGCGATCGAACAGCTCCCTCGATTTGGGTGCTATCGCGATACAACAGACTTGAAGAAGCAACCTTGACGAGACAAATTACAGCGGGGCCTCCATATCGATAAACCCATCTCAACTTTGAACTTTCAAGGCTGTTTACAATAGGGGACTTTTTGGATCCACACGCCAATCGGACTTAACCTAGCTCATTGTAAGACAGCACCGTCGATAGCTTACCAACCGGAAATAGTACAAATCTAGCTCAGTACAGTTAGTTCACATCGAAAGAAAGCGGAGACGCCATGGGAATCCAGATGATGTTGTTAAAGTCGTTAATGCATCTAATCAGGCAGTCAGGTTGTCATCCTGCATCTAGTCAAATCATTGCGAGCAACAGCCAAGAGATAGCGAGACCACATACATCTTACCTTTCATACGTATCTCTACATGTATTCTGCACGCGAGGCTGAATGACCAGACTCTTATTTGCCCTGCATATTCAGTATACACATACATACGAGTGAGGGAAAAGCAAGTCCCCACCCATAGGTTCATCATTTCGTTAGGTAATCACATGATTGCTTGCCTCTGCTTTGCTTGGCTCCCAGCCCGTTCGAATCCTCGCATTGTCGTGTTACTGAATAGCCGTTAGCCATTGTTGCTCCCCAGCGATAGACATGGAGTCTAGCGCGCGCTGGCGACGTACAACCTCGAGACCATTACACCGCAACCGAACCGACTCCAGCAGGCCCTCCTGCCTCCGCTAGTCACGAGAAGCTGCTGAACCTGGTCGCGCCGTGCCGAGGCCGCACCAGGCCAGCCGACCGACGTTCCCGACGCCGAGCTACGCTATGGACACTGGCGACTATGAGACTAATACCTTAGTATTTGTACGTGGAAGATATCCCTCGTCCGAACCCGAACCTCACGACGCCTGCGGGCTAACACCACTCCTACACTGCTAGAATAACATATCCTCCGTCTGCTTTGCCTTCTACGAACCCACGCCCTCGTCCGCGACGCTCTTCGGCTCCGGCGCTAGCGCTAGCGAGATTGAAGCTTCTCTTCGGAAAGATGGCCATCTCGTATGCCTCGATGCGAATCGGAGGGGGTTTTGGTGCTTCCGGCTCCTGGTGAAGGATAGGCCTTCCACCGAGCCGGCAAATGCACCAGCTTTCGAGAAGACGGTCGAGACTTCGGGGTTTGCCTTCAATCTTAGCGAAGAGGGCGCATTCGAACCGCCTGCTCTGGCCAAGCAGCGAAACCAAGGGCCGAACACGGCCAACACTCCAAGCAGTTCGTCCTCGAGCACTTCCTCTGCCTTCGATGCCTCCCTTCGCACTGTGCAGGCTGCGTCGACGCCGGCTTATATGCATGTGTCTGAGGTCGACAAACCCCCCGATCCGAGACCGAAGCCAGCCGACGTGAAGCTAACCTTCGGAATATCTATTCGAGACATATACGAGAACCTGTTGTCAGCCTCCTATGCCTCCATAAGCTACTGTTTCTGTGCGAGGACGGGGGCGGTCCCGCTGAGTTCCAGAACGCTGTTGCTGCCTCGGATCGGCCCAAACGACCCGAGCGCAATGCCACCAGTGCTCGCATCGCTGCGGGTATACCTCACCACGACGGGAAGCTTTGTGGTGAGTATCAGCCATGCATTCGCGCATAGCCTCAGCCCGTTGTCCGAAATCCTAACGAACCAACTTCCACCAATCGGAGTCACCGTCCTCGCCGCTCCCCTTGGCCTTCTTGCCGTCTGTGAACCGCATGCGTTGACAGATGCAGTCACGACAGAGGGAAGCCTCGGCCAGTCCCCGGATACTCAGCTACTTCGGCTCAAGTCTGAGAGAGACGATCACCCGTGGAAAGCCCTTTGTTCGAAATTGCTACAGTCTCGAACGCTATCCATGCCCATAAGATCCGGCCCCAAATGGGTCTGTCTTCGGCGCTTGCGGCGGAAATTGGTTGACCAGATTACGGATGGGAAAAGAACACCGATGATAGGACCGTCTTCGGGTCTGTTCTGGCCTGCATCTCTGTGTTTTTGCAAGACAATGTCGAACTTGACAGTGAGAGACGGTATAGGCGAGGTAGACCAGACTCAAAGATCCTTTGATCCTCTTACAACAGCGAGAGCCTGGGTCTCTGGGGCTGCTGAGCGGGACGCCCAGATAAGTCGCCGAAAGAAGGAACGAGGAGAAGCGGCTGCGCAAGAGGCCACCCTTTCAGAAAGCCATAACCAAAATCCCCACGGCCTATCGCCTCTTGGACTGCAGAGGCCAGGCACTTCGGTAGCAGGTGTGTACCCAACTCCACCCGGGGCTGTCCAGGCTACCACAAGTACAGCACCGACGAATGATGGCCACTCCACCAGCCCCAGCATCAACCTACTTGTTCCTAACGCAGCGGAAACCAATATGGCGCCTAATGGTGCAGCAGGATCTTACAACGACAACTGGGGCGCTGCAGACGTGAAACAGGAAAGGGGACGGGAGCAAGAGCGTGAGGGTGAACGCATCGGTCCCTCGTTCGAGTCGGAAAACCTATTTGGCGAATTGGGTCCCGATATGTTCGGGGACAATGATATCACCGAAGCGGACTTCAACTTTTTCGACGAACAGCCGGATGAGAGCATGGCCTTGGATTCGCCGGATCTGAATACTCCGAATCAAAGTCAAGCCGCAACGTTTGATGCGGGGTCGGCTACGGCTCATCTCCCCAATCCTAAGGCTCAAGCGGCGCCTTCCCAAATCCCGATGCCTGACCCGGCGCCGACGTTTGCAAAACCAGAGCTCAGACACGCACGCAGTTCATTGGCGGACGATTCGCGCCGCCAGACGGCCTCGGATGTACGCCAGGGCGGTAGCAGCATTAAGAAACGCCCAGCTAGCCCCTTTAATCCAGACACGGTGTTCAAGAGGATTAAGGCGTCCCTTGACAACCAACATGCTGTGCAGCAAAACTCTCGCATACACACGGGCCGCCATAGCCACATCTTCGACGGAGTTGATTTTGGACCCCTTCTGTCTGCGGTCAACAGCAAGTATGAAGGGAGTGGGCGGTTCAATGTCTCCGATAATCACTCTGGCGGGGCCAAACCTTCCAACTTGGAGGGACCTCCTACTACAGACTACCTTCGCCGCCATGGGAAAGCTCGGAAGAGTGTCAAGGAGCCCCCGGCAACCTACGGCGAGCTCTTCGCCCGTGCTCAAGCTCAGCAAAACCCGGCTTCCAACCGCCCCAGTCCCCAGCAAATTGACGGTTGTCGATCTGATGCGGAAGATGCTAGTACCGTGTCCGACCCAGATGACTCGAGCTACGACAGCGATGACGCTCTCTCGCCAGTCAAGTCATCTAGCATGCGACGCCGCCGCGTCGATGATGACGGTGATTCGCTAGCCACCTCGTTTCGGGAAGTTGACATGTCAGATACTGGCGCGCCATACCTGCCCTCTGAGCTGTTGAGGAATGGGAAATTGGAGGTTGACATTCCCTTGGCACGGTATTTCACAGACCCGGAACCTCCGCTTATCCTGTACTCTCTGCCGGATGACCAATTCATCATGGCGGCGCAGATCCTGACAGATCAAGTCACCACTGGTACGGTGCTCTCGGGCGACATAAGCGACATGACGCTCCTCTCAGCGGCTGATAGGCGACGCCATCTTTGCCATACCGTGCGAAATTCGATGAGGGAACTCCAGCAGGGATTTCCATCTTACTTCCAACCTAGCACGAGTTACCAGTTGCGCTCTTTTGTCGAGGTGCAGGACCTTCCTCTCCTTGGCCAGCCAACTCGGGTTCAGCAGAGGCCACCAAGCAATCTCTTCCAGATCCCTTCGCCACGGTTCGAAATGCGACGCTATGAATCTAGGCTATCCGTCCTTCCATCTGCCACCTCCTTCTGGGAGAGTCTAGGACTCAGCCCGACGAATGGGACCAAGGACATCAGCGCCTTATGCATCTACCCAAACCATGAAGGCTTGTCAGACAGCATGCTGGACTTCACCCAGAAAATGCGCAACATGTACGAGTCACTGAAACTTGGCTCTTTCGGCAGGCTCCCTTTCGCGGATGGCTTGTTTCCGTTCGACGTCGAGAGGGATGTTGTCTCGTTGGGCAAATGCTCCTCTTTCCTGGGCCCTTCGCTTCAGAACTGCGCCTCCGAAATTTGTAGAGCACTGGCTTCTATCTCGGACGAGCAGGTCAACTTTGTGCTCTTCTTCGTCTACACGCCCGAGGTGGTGGGGTCGATGGTCGAGTGTTGCGCAGCCTTCAACGAGATCTTTGAGGGCTACAGGAAAACCCTGACAAACAAGAACCTGCCAGTCGCCAACGAGCTTGTGCTGCAGCTGGTACCTCTGAGCCTGATAGCGTCGCCGTTCTCAATTCCCATGCCGTCGCTTACGGAGCTTTCTAAGCTGGCACTCGAGGTCTACGACAGATGCATGAGCTTTGGCGGTAGCGAGCCCATGCCGTCGCCGGCTATCGTGCTTGAGCAGACCACGCCTCGGGTGATCGATTTCAAGCTGAGCCCGAACCCGTCGGCATCGGTGATGCATGAGAACACGTGTCTGCATATCGGGTACGCACAGAGCATAGACGAGCGCTGGATCACGGTGGCCTGGACGGACAACGCGGGCAGCCAGCAGATGACGAGCTCGTACTGTCTGGGCAGGAAGGGCAAAGCCCTCGCGACGCCGTTACAGGATGTGATATACGAGATCTGGGCGACGACGCGCGAGCTCATCTCTGCTTGGAAGGTGCACTGGCGCGTCATCGTGGCCAAGTCGGGCGTCATGGACGCGCACGAGATGGAGCTGTGGTCAGGGCTGGCGCAGTCGGATGCGACGAAGGCTTCGTTGATCAATCTGACGGTCGTCACAGTGGACACGGATCCGTCCTTGCAATTACTCCCGCCGGCGGCCAGGATCCCGGGTAGTGCGACGTCTGTGTTTTACACGACGCCCGCTTCGACGCCGCAGGGCGCGGTCGTCTCGCCGGAGCAAAGCGGCAATGCGACGACGCCTTTTCGGGATAATTCTACACCGGTTGTCCCCGAAAACAACGCGACGGACTCGGACGCGGACGCCACGCTGGCGGACGCGACGGACCAGTCGTGGGGCGTCGTGCTCTCCCACCGACTGCATAACAACTCGTCGTCCACGACGAACCTGACCGATGCGCTCATCAGCGGATACCTGATCAAGCGCGGCGGCGCGCGACAAGAGGACCCGCCCGTGCTCATGGAGGTCAACGTGGTCTACTACGAGGGCAACCCGCGCGCGTACGAGCCGCTATTGCGAGAGATGCTGACGTATTATCGCGGCCTCGGAACGCTGGCACGCGCGAGAGGGATGGTGGACAAGGAGACGGATGTCAGGCCTTGGCATATCGCGGCGGCGGAGAAGGGGGTTAGGGCTTTGTATATGTTGATGTGATGAATAAATTTACAGAGTTTTTTTTTTGGCTTTTTGCGTTCGTGTTGGGGTTTTGTTGTTCCCATTGTTGGTTGAGGGCGGATTTGGCGGAAGCGTTGTTGTATGTAGCAAGGTAAATAAAAATCTTGAGCATTATCTAGGTACCTAGTAAGAATTCTTCATATGCATGGCCAGGTGAGTTGGTGAAATAGTCATGTATAGTGTTGGTCAACTGACTTTGTTTATTGATTTTATTGACCCTCGAATATCTTCTGTGGTGTGATGATTGTCATTAGGCCTTGTGATGGGGACGACACCGGCTATCTATAAGATTGCCCGCTAATGCTGTGGTCTAATATACGAGCCTCGAGGGTATGCGCATGAGTTTTATCCCCCCCCATGCTCCTCGAAAAGCCCTAGTGAAAAACCATCTCTCTCTCTCTCTGCTGTCTAAAATAAACTAGGCAGATCCCCTTTTTAACTGGATGGTCTTGATCATGAAATTTCATTCAGTCGTTAAGAAAAGACCTCGTCTACCAACACGCGTGCATGTATGCATGCATTTAGCGCGCAGGGAGAGTCTTTTGCCTTCTTTATTGTTTTTATTGTATTCCTTTCCCCCTTTTTTTTCTTGTTTGTGTCCCTTTTTTTTTTACTTCTGCTCCTCCAAGAAGCCGGGGAAGAGATACCTGGCCTTCTCGAGCGCGACGGGGTTCCGGCCGGCGGGCTTGGTGCAGAAGCCGACGGCGCCGACGGAGGCGCCCTCGAGGTGGCGGGCGTTGACGAGGTCGGCGTGCTCGGGCCTTGCGAGCTCGTCGAGGACGGCGCCGACGAGCCGGCGGGCGTTCTCGGCGTTGCCGCCCATGCGGGCCATGACCATGGCCACGTCGACGTCCCCTTCGCCCTCGCGCCAGCAGTCGTAGTCCGTCGCCATGCAGATCACCTGGAAGGCGAGCTCGGCCTCGCGCGCCAGCTTGGCTTCGGGGAGTAGCGACATGCTGATGACGGACCCGCCCCAGGAGCGGTACATGTGCGATTCGGCGCGGGTGGAGAACTGGGGGCCCTCTGTTATTGTTTTTGTTAGTTTTTGTGTCAGCTTTTTTTATGCATGTCTTTTTGATTTCTTTCTTGGCGATTCTGCGCAAGGACCTTTATCGGTCTTGGGGAACATCTTCTTACCAATGCAGATGGCCGTTCCCTTGGGGTGCAAGACGACGCCGTCGCCCTGCATGGCCTCGGCGCACTTGCGGACGACGGAGGCGATGCGGTCGTCGTAGGGGTCGGCGAAGGGGACGTGGCCGACGAGGCCGTCCTCGAAGAAGGTGAAGGGGCGGTTGCCCTTGGTGCGGTCGATGACCTGGTCGGGCACGACGAAGTCCATGGGCTTGACCTCCTCGACCAGGGAGCCGACGGCCGAGAAGCTGACGACGCACCGGACGCCGATGGACCGCAGGGCGGCGATGTTGGCGCGCGCGGGGATCTCGTGCGGCGCGAACTGGTGGTGCTCGCCGTGGCGCGCCAAAAAGGCCACGGCCACGCCCTTGTGCTCCAGGATCGTGAGGGGCGAGGACGGATATCCCCAGGGCGTGAGCGGGTTCACGCGTGCGATGGGCACGAAGCCGTCGATCTTGTAGAGTCCAGTACCGCCGATGACGGCGATCTTGACCGGGCCTGTTGTTTGTTTTTTTCAAGAGAATAACATTAGCGAATGCGCCACACTCCAGGGTTTAGGAGATATTTGGAATGTTCCATCATGGTAACGTACGGTCAAAAGTCTGAGGAAGGTCCGACATGTTTTCGTCTTTTTTTTTTTGTGTTTCGTATCGAGGGGAAGTAGGTAACCGTTAGCACTCAGGAGTCAATGTCTAAAATAAGCAAGTAACGATCGCAAGAATCTAAACTCTATGCCTATCGGTCTAAGATTTTCGTAAGGAGTGTCGCTTCTTGTCAAAACTGGTAGGAAAAAGAAAAAGATACCTATATAGAAACTCCAAGCAATGTTAATGACAATGGACCCCTCCATTGCGATATCTTTTCCATCTCCAAACCCCCCTCCCCCTCCCCCTCCTGATTCATGGGTACCTGTGATGTACCTGAGCTAGCGTGAACAGGTCGAGGACCCCTCTAGTATTGTGGGGTCTGTAAGTACTCTACATGTGATTTGTGGTGTACAAAGAAATAACAAAGGCATTGTTGAACTCGGTATGGCACTCGATTGTTTCCTTTGAGGATTCGATATAGGATCATTGTGAAGAGGTTAACTGCCAATTACCTATTCACCAAGTCAATAATAGCAATAAGGTACCTACTTTGCATATTATACATCTCTGAGATCTGAATATGCTGCAGAACAGAGATCAAGGGTCAAAGTTCAAACTCAAAGCCACTCCCCCTTTTTCATTGGTGATTCTATTTTGACCATGTTGGTTGTAGGACAGAAGAATGGTATGCTTCATGAGGGCCAATAGACCCAGCACAGCCGATCCTCTGAGATGGAGCATGGTCGAAATGCCGGCATTGCAGAGGACCCTTGCCTATTCACAGTTCTCTCCCGGCTAATCATATCACCTCGACGTGTCACTCTTGACATTAAGTAGTGTTGTAATATATGCAATTTTTCCAAATCAATTCCAACTTGGACGTCTGAATGTGAAACTTGGTATAATAAGCTCGCTCGCCAGGATAGGGGCATCCTGGAGGCCATTCTAGCCGGCAGATACCGCACAGATGTCATCTGTCTGCTATTGCCACTATTCCTTCTTCCTCATATATAAGGGGAACCCTGCACTGTCATCAAGATTCTAATCATACCGATAAAATTTGGAGATATCCTAACCTCCAGACAAGATATCATTTTGTAGTCTATTTTGATATCACCATGTTCGCTCGGCTTCTACTAGGCCTGACAACCCTGGGAAGGGTGTTAGGGCAGACGATCGTTGTGAATAATCATACTATCCGTTAGTCCTTCCATTGCTTCTTTGTAACTTACCAAAGACCGCTCCGCTCGTAAGGGTTAGTGTATCGTGCATGTCATATCATGCTAACTCATTGCCTCCCCGGAGGCTCGCAAAGCCGCGGATGAGTCGAGTGTTGCGCCCGCATTCGCCGTCTTTGACGCGTCGAGTTCCAACGCCACGGCCGATCTCTTCCCCGGAGAGACTCGGCAGCTCACTCAAGATGTCCTGGCGAATCTGACAAGACTGAACCTAACAACTGCGAGCATCTTCAGCTTCCCAGATGTGACGAATCTGCCTCAACCCAGGGACGGGTGCAAGAGATTTATTAGCGACTCCGCCAAGTTCCCCGGGATTGCCACGACGAGCGTTTTCAATCTCTTGCTAGGTGGCTCGCTGATAGACACGAAGCCTTTTGCCTCACCTTGCTTTGCGGATTATCAAAACGAAGATGCGGCCAAGTGTGCCGAGATCACGGCGAACTGGTTCAATAATTCCTATATCCAGTAAAAATGGGTGACTTCACCGGCGCCTCGAGAATATTGTTTCTGACATGACCTTACAGCACGGACGATCCCACATCCATCAACGCGATCCTGTATCAGGGCGCCACGTGCGTGCCTAAAGTTGTTGACCCCGGGGCCACCCATTGCACGCTCGGCTCCTACCCCCCTTTATCCGTCAACGTCAGCACAGTGGCTCAGATACAGCTCGCCATCAACCTGGCAAGAAACCTCGACCTCCGGCTCGTAATCAAGAATACCGGCCATGACTTTGGCGCCAAGTCGACCGGATCAGGTGCCTTGTCACTCTGGACGCACAACCTCAAGGATATCAGGTTCTATAAGGAGTACGAAGAAGGGTCGTACAAGGGCCCCGCTTTCAAAATGGGCGCGGGCGTGCAAGTATTCGAAGCCTACAAAGCTGCACGGAAAGAGAGCGTGACCATCGTGGGTGGCGAAGGGAGGGTGAGATCCATTAAAATCGAAGTTTTTTATCCGATCACAGTAATGCTGACCTGAGAGATAGACGGTTGGAATTACTGGAGGATATATCCTCGGTGGCGGGCATTCCCCTTTGTCGAGCATATACGGCATGGGGTCGGACCAGGTAAGTATTGACCATCCGTTCGTGACAATTCTGAGGGCTATGTCTCAGTAACGTGACAAGGTTCTTTCGATGGAGGTTGTCACTGCAGACGGCCGATTCCTGACTGCCAGTAACACGTCTAACCCGGACCTCTTCTGGGCCCTTCGTGGAGGCGGAGGCTCAACCTTCGGCGTTGTCACCTCCATGGTGATCAAGGCCTTCCCCATGATCCCGGTGACGACCATGACGTTCACCTTCTCAAGCGGGGCGGACGTACTCGTCGATCGGTTCTGGCAAGCCGTGAGGGCATTTTTCCAAGACTTCATCAGGTACACCGATGCGGGCCTGTACTCATACTTCAGTCTCGGCGCCTTTTTCGGCAACTGCGTGTGGACCATGCACCCAATGTTCGCGCCCAACTTGACAGTAGCGCAGCTCAAGGAGATCACGGCGCCCTTCTGGAACGCTACTCGGGTCATCGGCGTCGATCTGAAGCCCGTATACAAAGAATACGACGACTTCTACGAAGCGTGGGACGAGAACTTCCCGCTCGAGGGATGGGGATCCAACCTACAACGGACCGGTGGTCGGCTTTTCCCTCGCGAGAATTGGGAAGACGGGAATAAGCTGTCCGACACGTTTGAGGCGATTCGCTATGTTGTCGATAGCGGTGGCTCTGTAATCGGCTTCAACATGGCCCCGAATCCAAAGGGAGGCCATCCAGACAGTGCGGTCAATCCCGCCTGGAGAAGGGCAGTCTTACATGCCATTGACGCTGTGGCATGGACCCAAGAGTAAGTGATTCCGGGACATACAGACGTTGGTAATAGATCGGGTAGGTTAACTTTTGACACAGTATGCACGCCGAAGAAATCGAAAAACGGAGCAACATCCTGACATTCGACTGGGGCCAACGCTGGAAATCAGTCACCCCCGGCTCGGGCGCCTACCTCTCGGAATCTGACTACATCGAGCCCGACTTTCAGCAGTCGTTCTGGGGAGACAACTACGAACGGCTGTACAAGCTCAAGAAGAAGCTCGACCCCTGGGATGTCTTTTACGCGCAAAACGCGGTTGGGTCTGAGGACTTGGACATATCGGAATACGTGATTGGGGACTTGCCCTCCCAGAACAGTCGTTTATGTCGTAAGAAGGCAAAGCTCAGCGTAAAGAAAGATGCAGGAAAGAACGAGCCAGACTCCAGTGTCATTGTAATGCAACTTCCTACTGTTGTGTAAAGTACATGAGTAGTAGTACCTAGACTACTATATGCGTTTGAACAGAGTATGCATCTATCCCGCACTTGTGATCCACCTGAGATGACCGATGCATCTTCTCACGGATTTTTTAACTTGGGCAAACAGCGCTCTCAAGCCACGTTCTTTGGACTCTACATTGTAATACGAAACACTCACTGTTTCTTCCTCATCTATATAACTCAATAATATCATCAAGTCTGTCTTGAATCCGCTCGTATTTCCTTGCCGTCCGCGCTCACCATCATTCTGAGCCCCGCCATACGAAAGATTGACTTGTTGGCTCAAACTTTTGAAGCTCTGTTGGTGGGGCTAGCAAATTAATAAGACGAGTCGGCGACTGAGACTCTCAGTCTCGGTGCAAGCCAAAAAGGGCGGCATCGCACCATTCTTAACTGGGGCCAGTCAGTCTGATCATACAACAGCATGGCGTCCCCTGCGAAACTCGATGCCCCCCATGCCGGCCCATGGAAGGATAACTCGATCGAGGAGCGGTCCTTTGCCGCGGCTCTCATCTGCCTCGAGGGTCATTACACGCAGTCTCCCGTCATGGGCCCTCAATCGATAGCAAAGGTCATGAGCCTGGTGTCAAAGACGCTTGAGAAGACTCATACGTACAAGGACGTCAGGTACGCATTGAAAATTGTGTATTTACTATGACTAACTAACCTGGATGGGCCGAGTAGAGATGTGGTCTCAAAGAACATAAGAATATGGATCTCATTGCGTCGGGCCATATCGGCTGCCATATGTGACCTCAACGAGAAATCGCTTGGTGTACGATCAGAACCTTTCGTCTCCACCAGATTCATCGACATCACCACGCCAGAGGTCACCGCCCTCATCATCAAGAACTACGTGCCGCTGAAGGAGGCTCTTCAGGTCCTTAACAAGCTCATGCATATTGCTCGCAACCTTCTCGTCACGACGAACCCCGAGATTCCCCAAAATCTGTCAGCCACCACCAACTTCGACCACGAGGTCATCGAGGCGATATGCCTGTGTGTCAATGTGTTGAGCAAGGGCATCGACGGCGAGATGCCCGAGGATGATGCGTCGAGAGTGAAGCTGAACGAAATCACCGAGCTCTGTAAGCCTCTCCTCTTCCCTATTCCGAGCCTTTCTAACTAAGCACAGACAAAAAGGTGCTCGTAACCTCGCTGCAACAGGCTCACAACTGGATCGCCAAGAATGACCGAAACAAGATGGCATTTTGGTATAGGGTGTTCATACAAGGCCCCGATGTAGAGCCCAACCCAGAACCGGAGGACCGGTACGATATCGTTGGCACGACGCTATCCCCTCGATGCGTGTATCTGCAGGAAGAGGTCCGCAACTGGATTCAGAGGAACACCATCATGTGCAAGCCAGCGGCGGCCATATGCGAGGACTTCTTCACGAATAACAGAGACAAGAAGAAATCAGAACTCTGGCTGCCGCACCAGGCCACCTACCCCTTTCTCTTTGAAGAGCCCAAGCTGAGCAACGACCTGCCATCCACCTGGGAGCCCGACGAGAAGGACAAGTTCTCACAGGACTGGAAATACGGACGCGTGTCTCACGAGCTGGACGTATGGTGGGAGCAAGCTCGCCTTCCTAACAGGATGAACATGGATAACCCGCAATTCCCGACTACCTTTCTCAACGAGCGCATCAGACAGTGCGAAGAGGCCCTCATGTCGCGCTATGCGCCACCAGAGTCGCCTGACGAACCTGCGGGGGAAGCCGTCGAGCACCATGGCGGCGAAGAGGCTACCATCCAAGAGTGGTCGACCCAGCCCCAACAGGAGACGACGCACTACGCCGCCGATTACGACGAGTACGACGAGGAGGCCGAGGACGACGACTCGTATGGCGAAGGGCCCATGACAGGTCTGCTGACAGAGGTGCCCAACATCCTGGACCCGAAACAGATCGAGGCTTTACACATGATCATAAAGTCGTGCATTCTCGATTCGGCAGGTTCGGGACAAACTCGGCACGGTGAGAGCTTGCAGCAAGCCCGTTGCCGTATAATGCTCGCCACTGAGTGCGGTCGAAACCTCCTCAGAGAGATGCTCGTGTTCATCGCCGTCTGGGAGAAGGACGAGCAGTCACTCATCTTCCAGCTCAGCAGCCAGATCGTGCTCGCGATTCATGAAAGCTGCCTTATACACCATGCCTGGGAGGCCGTCAGAAGCCCCAAGGACATCATGTCTCCGGCCCAGACTGTTCTGTTACGTTTAATCACATACCTGGCACGAACAGCGCTGCTCCCCTCGGAGGATTACGATCCTGAGCCGGATCCGGAGGAGGACCCCGAGACTCGCCTTGCAGACCCCGACTTCCGGCTCAGTCGGATGTTGCATTATTTCTACACCATCTTCCGCCATCGGATCGCGCCCGAGTGTATCGCTCTGATGCGGATCCAGGGCGAAGTGCGCGCCAACACGATCGATGCCGCCGACTTTCCAGTCGATAACTGGGATCTCGAGCGCGCCAAAGACGGGCTTGTACAGTTCCTCGATTTCCTCTACACCATTGCCGACATCTACCCCTTGCGCCAGCATCTCATCGAGTACGATGCCGTACATGATCTCATCAGGTTGCTCGAGGGACTCGACGTAGCCGTCGAACGCGCCCCTTTCCCCCTGCCCCGCCGCAACGAGGCCGCGCAGCCAGCGGGCACCCCCGTGGCTTCGCAACATCAGCCGTCATCATCCTCGGGCGATCCACCCCCGCCCCCTCCCCCTCCTCCACCGCCGATATCCGACCCACCTCACGAATTCCCATGGGCCGGGATCAAGGGCCAGGTCCTCTCCATCCTCGCCGCGCTCCTCCAGCCGCCGCCGGGTAAACAATCTCCAGGCAACCCGGCAGTACAGCTGCAGATCGTGAAGCACAACGGCATAGTGGCGCTGCTCAACTGCTGCCTGTACGATGATAACAACCGCTTCTGCCGCGAGCGGACGCAGCTGTGTCTCAAATGGTTGATGGACGGATCGCCCGACGCCGCGGCCTTTTTACAGAATCTCGTGAGCGCGAACCAGAGCCAGGTCCAAAAACAACAGCAGCAGCAGCAGCAACAGCAACAGCAACAGCAACCACAAACGGTCAGAATCGACGGCGTGCCGACAGAGGTCAAAGTACAGGTTCGTAGTGCGAGCGCGCCCGCGGCCACCATCACGACGCCGAAAGATCTCCTTTCCGGTGCCGCTCCTCCTCCAGATGAAGTGTCTACGGCTGCTGTCTCGTCTACTTCGAGTTCTACGTCTACGTCTTCCCGCCCTCCTCGGCTGACGGAGACGCCGGGCGAGGACCTCGTCAGTGGACTCTTGGCTATGAGTGTAAATTCTTCTTCTCGTGGTGAAGAAGAGGGAGATGAAGATGGGGATGAGACGGAGGAGGAGGAGGATTTTATGTGAAGAGATGTTTGTGATATGGTATAAAAAAGCATGAAATGAGGGAAAAGGGAAACTTGTGTGGTATTACTCCGGGAAGCGGAGTATTGATTGAGTGTAGTGCATGCATGCATAAGTACTTACTTGTAGGGGTGGGAGGACCGGCGCGAAACTGGACTTGGGCTGGAGCTGTGGCGTCTGGTTGGGTGGACGGGACGGGACGGGACGGGACGGGATGGCATGGCATGGCATGGCGTGCATGATATGGTATATCTTAAAGTGCAAGAGCAGTCGGTGCATGTCAGAACGTTTGCTTTGAGTTAAATATCATCAATCAACAAGAAATGACGAAAAAGCAACGATGCATTCATCGTACACAGGGCAAAGGATCTAAAGCATCGAAAATGGCACCAAAAAAGACAGACAGACATGGCATTAATGACGGGTTAGGGAAGCATGTCTATTACTCTCATTTGTCATCCCACTCACTATCAATAGGTAGCATGCATCAAATTTGTCGAAAGCAACGAGCAACAACAACGTAGGACATTCAGGAGATGGATGTTCTCCCGGAAATATATATAAAACATCCCACAGATCCCCTTCCCAACCCCCCTTTTGTTTTACAAATCAACTCCTAAATTTCTTTATAAAATCATACACTCCCTCCTCCCTCATAGCTCTCGCGAGGAGAATCTCAGCAAACAACGTATCAAGATCCAGGCCCCTTGTCCCAGACATTTCTGCCCGGAGGTGGCTGTCGATCAAATCGCTGATTGTACCGCAGTCTCTTACCCTTTTCTCGTTGATTTCTAGCTTCTTGTGCATCGTATCATCCTCTTTCTGTATTTGGCTCAGATTTGGTGCTGGATCGGTGGTGTTGGTGGTAGTAATGGTAGTTGTAGTAGTAGTCGTTGTAGTGGTAGTTGAAGCAGGAGGAGAAATAAAAGGGAGTGCGGGAACCCCGTTGCTGATAATAAGGCCGTCCACGTTCCGAGTTGTTGATGCCGTAGCAGCTATCTGGTTTTCGTGGCTGAGCTGACGACGATTAGAGCTTTCATCTACGGGCGTGGGAGGAATATTGTCAGTTCGCACGACGGCGGTGTCCGCTTTGGCATTCCGGCTGAAAATGCGAGCAGATTGGCGTGCTCCGGGCGCCTTGGACGAGGTCTTTGGTTTGGGTTTGGGTTTGGGTTTGGGTTTAGGTTTGGTCTTCCTCGTAGTCGAACGGGATCTTGCACGGGCATTGCCTTGAGCTCTCTTCTTGCTCGCACTTTTGGCATTTTGTGGCCCTTTTTTATTATCTGGTTTGGCTTTGGTTTTGGTGTTCTTCAAAGTAGAAGCAGGTTTTGCACGCACACTCCTGCCCTGAGTTCGCTTCTTGCTCGAACCTTTGGCATTTTGTCGCCCCTTTTTGTTGTCAGGTTGTGTTTTAGGTTTAGGCGCCAGCTCAGGGGCAGATGCCTTTTGTTTCTTCCTCGCGTTTGCTGGTTGAGCTGCCGCGGGAGGTTTCCGCTTACGCTTGTTGGTGCTGGTGTCGTTGCTAGTACTAGCATTCGCGCTCTGGCTCTTACTCTTGCTACTACTCGCACAGGCTGGATCAATGGGCTTCTCCGGAACTTTTGGTCCATCATCCTTCGCCGCGGCGTTCCTTGAGTTACGAAATGGTAGTTCACGTCTCGGAGGAATGTACTCGTCAATGTTAGGTAGCTCAAGATTAGTTACCTCGGAGGGAGCTGGCACGCTTGTTCCTAGCCCGTGTTGTTCTGGCGTCGGGTACACGCTACTCTCGTGAGTTGGAGGAGTCGTCCGCCTCTCAACGATAGGAGTGAGGCCTGGGGCCGCCGAGTGAACAGGTGTGGAAGCGTTTCCCTGCGACCTCTCCAGCGGTTGCAAATGCTGCGGAGCATCATGCCAATGACCTCGCCGGGTGGGACTAGCTGCCAGGAACTCGGCACGTAAGGAAAGAGGAGGTGGCCCTGTCGCTCGTAGCGGTCTTAGGTAACCTGGAGCAGGCTGGCTGGAAGAATGTCTAAGAGCCGGGTCTAGCACAGGATACGGGTATTGCTGGTGTTGATGTACAGGTTGTGAGTGAAAGCGAGTCTGGTAGGGGTTGTTATAGAAAGAACGAGAGCATGCCATATTCCTTTGAGGTGGATCGTGAGCATCAATTAGAAGTGATTTATTGCTGTCGCTTAGATAGTAGATTCTGACTGGGAGGCTTTTACGCCTCCCTGGTGTGTTGTATCGCTAAGCCCTCCACACATTTACACACCGAGACACTTATTTGCCCCTGGTTTTACACAGTACGAGACGAGCGTGCTCAGGGAAGCTGCAGGCCATCCAATATTGATATTGAGGCAGGTACAGTACTAGTGCTTCTTGTCCATCCTCGCGACTTCTTCGAAGAGAACTTAGGAAGGACCATGTAGGCAAGGAAATTATTACCCAGATCAGGCCAGTTGTTGTACATTTCCCTCCCTCGTTCCTACATGTACTTCATGGTAGTTAGTCAAGTCGCTGTATGAAGGACCAAGTGTGTGACCAAAAGAAGAGACTATAAAAGAACTGCTGGTCAATGTAATGCACTGCCAGATATAGGAATTCTAGAATTGAAGATTGGAGTTTGACATTTCTGGCACCAAAGTGAATGAAGTTGAAAACACGCAGTTACGGATATGGTGATAAGTGTTGCATATGTACATAAACGGTAGTTGACAAGCGTGGGTCCGTGCTTGTCAAACCACTGCAGGGGCCCTAAGGTAATTGAATTCTGTTGCTTTGACCAGCCCCAACGTCTGTACGTGATTTCGCGACTCCGACCAATTCATTCCTGGGCTAGTAGTACGGTGTACCTGAGTATGTACTGCTGAACTGCGCCTAGGTTAGCTTGTACTGCTGTATGCGACGTATCATATCCCATCGCATTCCCATTCCGTCCGTCCTGTACAAACAAGACCCACGACGCGATCAGGTTTCACGATAACCGTCGCCGCCAACGGCTAACTTCGACTGGTGAGGCATTCCGTACGTAATATCTGTTCACGGTCCAAGAGGGTTGTCGATACGTCCTTCGAAGAAGGAAATAGTTTACAGCAGTATAAACTCCAGCAAAGCCAATTCCGTCCCGCCAACCATCTTATTGTTAGTTCGCGATTCCACTTGTCGCAGTTCGCAGTTCGTACCCAGTAACTCCGACCACGGCAAATCACCTCGAGAGTCCGTTAACGTACCTCAATTTACGTCCTTACTTTCGTCTGCCTGAGTTGCAGAGTGACGTATGCGTAGCTCGACGGCATTCGAGTCATCAAACATCTTCTGGTAGATATCCGCAACAGCTAGAACCACAAGATGGTTCTCGCCCGTGGCCCTGGCGGCAAAGAGGTCCAGGTCCACGAGATCGAGCGGACGCCAGAATATCACGAGTTCATCAAAAAGCTCACCGCCTTCCATGAGAAACGCGGTACTTCGTTCGAGCCCGAGCCCCGGCTCCCTACGATGCATGGCCATGTCAACGTCGACTTGTACAGGCTATACAAGGCTGTTGTCGAGAAGGGAGGTTACGACGAACTGAATAAGGTCCAAAAGGCCTGGGGTGCCCTCGCCGGGGAATTAGGCATGTACTATGCCGATAACAAAGGGATGGGACAATTATCCTTCCAGCTCAAGCTCGATTTCTACCGATACCTCGCTGCCTATTGGATTCAAGATCAGTACGGTCGCGAGCCTCCCCCGAAAGAGATACTGGAGCAGCAGTCTTGTGCGAGTAAAAACGGACCGATTCTCACCCGCACGCTGGACAACTTCAAGATGTCTTCCAGACGGTCTGGTGAAGGAACACCTGCACGGGACGAGCGCCCAACCGAAAACACACCCACATCGGCAAACAGAGCCTCGGGGCGTCTTCGAGAAGCTCCGCCGCAACGAGTCCCCTTCCAGCCTGATACGGGCCCGACTCGACAACCTCGAACCGTCACACATAGTAGCACACCGACGCCAAACACAACGACGCAAAATAACAACAACTACCACGCAAACCATACAAATCAGTCTCAACAAAACCATCACATTGCCCCTCAGCAGCACAATCCCAACAACCCCCTGCATGTCATCCAAGCCCAACAGGCCGCATTAAGGGGAGCGTCAGGCTCCTTTACTCCCGGTAACTCCGAGACGGCCTCTCGCCTGACTGAAACCCTGGAGCAGCGCGCCCCGATCTCGATGCCGCTCCGGCCTGTAAATACGCCCGGAAATAACCCAGTGGAGTTTGCTAAGCGACAACGCTTGATGAAAATGCCAAACGGCGGGCCTGGGAATTCGCAAGTCTCGGCCAGGCCTGTCTTGCCACTTGGTAAGTGCTCTGACCCCTTCGCCCATTTCATCCGGCAAAGCTAAACTATGTCAGCGAGTTACGAGGGTCCAAATATATACACGCGCTGTCTCCAGGCTCTGCGCTCCGGCATCCCCGCGGAACAAGCCTTCGCTCTGAACCATTTGGTCAAGATATCATACGAAAGAGGCGACAAGTACAAGTTCGAGTCTTTCCTCGGTCTAGCAGAAGGATTGACAAACAAAGCGCTTGAGATCGGCAGTCTCTTCTACTACATAGATTGGGAAGTCTCGTACGCGGCTGACAATGACGCCTCGAACCCGGGTATCTTGAATGGACTCGATGGAACACAGGACATCCTACAACGCATCCAGAATCTGCGACCAAAGAAGATCCTTGATCATCTACAGCCAGCCGAGTTCCAGGACCGCCTTCTTCGCGTCATCGAGGCTGTCCTTGCCGTGCGAAACATGGTACTGCTTCAGGAGAACGCAATCTACATGGCCGACT
This sequence comes from Xylariaceae sp. FL0594, assembly GCA_022385605.1. NCBI lineage: Eukaryota > Fungi > Ascomycota > Sordariomycetes > Xylariales > Xylariaceae > Xylariaceae sp. FL0594. The sequence continues at coordinate 82,522 of MU280843.1, forward strand.
TCTACCCCCTGAAAGACCTCCTCTGTATTATTCTACATCTACCCAACCTCGAGATGCTGGTCGAGGTCAAGCACTTCGCCCTCGACATTGCCGAGCAGGTGACGCCGTGGCTGCTGCTCGATTCAACCGACCCGCTATACCAGGCGTTGCTGGCTCAGCTGGATTCTAACGATCGCGGGACCATCTTGACGGCCTTGCGTGCGGTTAGCCGGATATCGATGAACCTGGAAGCGACTAACAAGCTCGAGGGCGTGCCTGTTAACGTGTTGCACAATATAATGAACTGGCTTCTCCTGAACGACGAAGAGCTGATGGATGCCTGCCTTGATTTCCTCTACCAATACACGGCTGTAGTGGCGAACGTGGAGCGCCTGATCGAGGCAGTCAACATGGAGAATGTGGTGCCTCACCTCGTCAGACTGTTGGCGCACGGGGCCAAGCGCGTCAAGGAAGAGAAGATCCTCGAACCCGAGAAGAAGGCAATGTTCACGGAATTCGTGGCGCCGCTGCCTGCCGACCTTCACGAGAAGTTGAGAGACACGGACGAGCCTCACCGGTGCTACTACTGGCTGCAGAGCCTCTTCGAGGAAGACGCAGAAGCCAACATCACGCAGATCGCAATCTGGCAGGCCTACCAGGGCTCCTTCGGCGCACTGGCAGGTGGGATGCGTAACACGCTAAGCGCCGCCGATTTTATCCGGAACGTTAGTCATGTGTTCGTCAATGCCCGGGCCCAGATCATTCGTGGGCCCGGTGAGCAACAGCGCTTCATCATCGAGGGCATCCGCTCGCGGGTCGTGCCTATCCACTACGAGACCAAGGAAGAGTACACGCGCTGCCAGTGGCAGGTGGCCAAGGGTGTTACCCCCCAGACTTGCAACCAGTTTTTCCTCGGTGGCGAGCAGATGTGGCGCCACACCGTATTGGCGCACCTGAACGCCCCGACGGACGACAAAGGGAGGATCTTGAACAAGGAGGTGATTGCATCGTGTGACTGGGTCGGGTGTCACAGGTACGGCGCGCCCAGAAAGCTGCGACTTGCGGAGCTCTGCCGCCACATCAAGACGCATGTCCCCGGCGCGGTGAAACGACCGAACCAGGACGGGGCCGATGTTGTGGCGAAGAAGCCGCGCAAGACGTTCATCACGCCAGCCAAGACCATGCCCCTGACGTGGGAGAAGACGGTTGTGACGATGGACGAGCGCAAGCCCAATGTCGAGCAAGCTGCCGGCATCCCCCTCAGCGCCGTTCTCGTGCTTCGGAACATTGCCCGCAACATTGTCAAGACGGAGGCCGAGGAAGAGCTGTTGAAGCAGAACGAGACGAGCGGCGAGAGCGGCGGTTGGAACGAGAGGCTGTTCCGCCCTGTCATGGCTCGGCTGTTCGATGTTATGACAGAAAATAAGGCTTTGGTTAGTTTTTTTTTTCTTCACCCTCGTCTCTCAACTAATCCTGGATGATATAATGCTAACTGTAACCCAAAGGCTGATTACATTGCGTCGCTTTTGCAACTGGTTCACAAAGAATATTAGATTATGCTCACGCATGCCACGTCTTTTTTCTCCTTTTCTGTCGCTAGGGCGGTTACAGTATAGTCGACGTCTCTTCGGGGTATGGGGTAATAAATACAACATGGGTTAACAAGACAAGACAGACATGGAGGCGAGTCCTCTCTTTGCTTTTGTGTAGTTGTCTTTTTCCCTGGGCTTTTTCTCATTCCTGTACGTCTATTCTTCTTCTTCTTCTTCTTCTTCTTTTTCCGGAAAAAAAGGGGGGAGGAGGGAGGGGGGATTCTAAATACCCACAGCCAGGCGTTTTTATCGTTTTTTCTTCTTCTTTTTATTTCAGAGGAATAGGCTAAGGAAGGAAGGGGAGATTGATTAATTCACTCATCGTTCGTTGATTAACCTAAACTGATATGTACCGCGTCCGCGTCATTTCGAGATGGTGCAGGGGAAATATGGATTGGACAAATACAGAGAGAGAGAGAGAGAGAGAGAGAGAATACAGGCCAGCGCAAGGGTGTCCAAGGAAGAGAGGGAGGGAAAGGTCTAGGGGTAGGTAAGTAAGTAAGTAAGTGAAGTAAGTGAGGCCAAGAAAGAAGGCAAGAAAGTACATAGGGTAGGTATGTTTGTGCCTAGGTACGTTACTTAACCTACTTCACTTACTTTGCTAACTACCTACCTACCCCAGATAGATAAAATATAATCAGAGCTTAAAATAGAGAAGAGAAAAGAAGAGAGTGTTATCTTTAGGTGTTAAGTAAAGTAAAGTAAGGCTGCCTGCATAACCTTCTCGTGAAAAGAAATTAAACATAACCTAGTTTTCTTTACCGCGTGCAAGGTTAGTGGTTTTCTTGTTTGGCGCTGCGTCCAATGTTAAGTGCCGTTTGTTATACGCCTTGTTTGCCATGTCTTCTATGTTCTATATAAAAATTTTCCCCAAGTATTTAATCCCTTATGCAAATCTATCTATCTATATATACCTCTAGCAACATCTTCACAAGCAGCAAATAGGATTGAATTAAATATCTTGAATTGTTTATGTTAATTATATAATTTTAGACGGAGGCACGCTGGTACCAGCAACTTCCACGTCATCCGTCATCCATCATCTCTCCTTTTAATGATTTTTTTTTCTCGGTTCCGAACCTGCTCTCGAAGCACCCTCACCCTCATATATTTTTCTAAGCCTTTCCGTCATCCGGCACATTTATACAGGTTAATTGGGAAGAAAGAAACGGAAAACATGGCAGACACCTAAAGGCCAACCATCATCGTCAAATCAGGTAAGCAACATGGTAGGTATACTATATATAGATCTTCAATCTCTACGACCCAGCTGTCCCTCGCGAACAGCGGTCAGGATGAGATCCTTGGCTTTCTCACAGCCCTCGGGAGATCCGATGATCTCAATGGCCTCGTCTCTCGCCTGATCACGTGGCACGTTGATCTTGCAGCCGCTCTGCTTTCGGATCGCATTGACCTTGGAACCACCAGGGCCAATGACGAGACGGTAGGTGGACGGATCGGGGAGGATGAGATATCCTGTGCAGCTGTTCTTCTGTGCCTGCTCCAGTGCAGCGGCGATGGCCTTCTTGGCCTTCTCGATGTTGTCGGGATTTCCCTTCAGAACCCAGGCGATGTCACCTTCTTCGCCAGAAGCGCCCGTGTCGACGACGGTCCACGAGTGCGCGTCAGCCGCAGCGTCGGCATCGTCCGTGATCAGAGGAAGCGCGCCCGTATTGGCCCGTGCGTTTGAAGGCTTCGATTTGGCAGGCGGCGTCTGCCCAGCGTGGTCGACCGTCACCTTGTGGTCGGTACGGAGCCTGCGGAAGAACTGGCCGTTCTCCGCGATAGAGTTGTGGTATTTACGAGGCACCTGGACCGTCTCGCCCGGCACTTCCCTAACCGAGGATGTGATGTGCTCCTTGGCCTTCTCTACATCCGCCAGGAGACCGACCAGCTTCACGGCAGTCGATCCGCTTCCCTGGCGGGGGATGTCGATCGATACGTTGAACTGAGACTCTAGCTGCCGCTTCGTCTCGCCGCCGCGGCCGATGAGCGTCCGGTGCTTCTCCACCGGCACGTCCAGCGTCTCCGTCACCTGGCTTTCGCGCTGCGCAACAAACGCTTCGATGCTAGCGATGATCTTGTCGACGACGTCGCGTCTTCCCTCGATCCTGATGCCGTTGCCATCCGTGTCTTGCTTGGGGAACTGAACATAGCGGGCCTGTAGGCGTCGGTCCTCTGGTCCGCCAGCCTTGATCACCATATCCCGTAGTGTAGAACCTGTTGCTTACTGTCAGCATGCTTTCTACCATTCTCCCCACCAAGATTTTGATCGTCATCTTACCTCCGGGTCCAATGAGATTCTTGTGCCACTTTCGGTCCACCTCCAGAGTCCTAGATACCGTGTCGTCGAAGACGGCCTTCTTCTCCTCGAGGATCTTCTTGGCATCGGCAACTTGCTTCTTGCTGCCCCGGATTGTGATTTCAACCAAGGCGTCTGGTGTCTCGTTGCGGTCGTTGGGGATGTCGACCTTGGCACCGGTGGCTTGGCGAAGCTCGTCCATGGCAGCACCGCCAGCGCCGATGAGAGTAGGAAGCTGCTTTTGCTTCACCGTCACGGTGTCGGTGTGAGAGTGGTCCTTGAGATACTGGTAGAGCTGGAAGATTTCGTCCCGAGCTTGGTCAGCACCTTTCTTAGGGCCTCTGATGATAACTTCGTCGGCGCCCTGTTGACGACGCGGTTTGCCGGCTTCGCTAGCAGCATCAGCAACAGACTCGTCATCCTTGGCAGGCTTGCCAGTCTTGGGGAAGTTGATGTGGACATCGTAGCGTTTCTGCAACCGCAAGATCTGGTTGCCCTGGGCACCGATAAGCTCTCTGTGGAACTTGGGCTCGATCTTGAGACTGTGCGTCGTCTCGTCCTCCCACTGCCGAGCCAATGCAGTGATGCGAGCTCTGGCCTTCTCCGCCTTGGCCTTGGGTCCCTTGAGCTCGACCTCGCCATTCTGAACCTGAATGTCCACGTCAAACTGTTCACGAAGCTCGTTGATATGGCTTCCACTCTTGCCGATGAGATGGTTTGCGAACTTCTGCGGGAATGGGAACTTCAGAGTGAATCCGCGCTCCTTCTCGTCTTCCTTCTCTTGCTCCACGAAAGCTGCCGACTTCTCGGCAAGCGCCTTTACCCTCGAGGCAGGACCCCGCATCGTCACGGTGGTGCCCTTGACGCTGACGCGAACGGGAATGTCGCCAGCGGCACGAGTGGTAGCGTCTTGCTCCTTCTTGATGAACTTGCGCAGCTTCTCCTGGAACCTAAATGCAAGTTAGCGACACACGAGACATCAGCGACCATTGACTGCTGGAGTACATACTTCTGCGGCACTTCAAGCGTGATAGTCTCGATCTTCTCCTGCTTGTTGATCAGGTCGAGAATGTGGGTTTTCGCGTCCCGAAGCCCTTGCTGGAAAGCCTGAACATCGGCAGGCGTCGGTAGCTTTTGCGGGACCTCGTACGCGTCGCCGGCGTCGGGACCCTCGTACACCAAGAGAACGGGTAGATTCGCCTCCGAAGCGTCGGGGATCACCATGTGGACGCCGAACGAGTCCTGCACCTTTGGCCTGATGTCACTACGCAGGTACGAGTGGAAGAAAGGGTCGACGGGAACGGTGGCCAGGCGCGACGGAGGATGGCTGTTCACCACGGAGCTCATCTCCTTCTGTGCTTTGAGCGCATTCTTTCCCTCTCGAGCGAACACCTCCCAAGGACTGATGATGCCATCCGCATACGGCGTGTTGATGTTGATGTTGTAGAGCTTCTCAAGCCGGCTGATCTCATTCCTCTGGTGGAGGTACCGAGCCAGGTCCCGGCTGTAAGCAGGCTCGCCACCGGGGGCGTGATTGTGGTGCTTGGCAACATTGAAGACCGAGGTGTGGACTTGGGTCGCCAGATCCATGGCCTTCTCCAATCCATTCGCAACGTCGTCAGCTCGCCCGACCACAGTGACGGTATCGACCCCGGGTTCGTTAGGGAGGATGACTACACAGTTAGTATCGGCGAAGAACTCGTCGGATGGGATGCCTCGTTCGCCGATAATGAACTGGTGAGCGCCTTGACGGATATCAACCTGATCCATGTGCAACTGGTTCTTAAGCTCTTGCACGCGACGCTCGATGGCTGCCTTCGCGGCTTGGACAGCGGAGCGCTCGCCGGCGATCTGGATGTTGCTGTCACTGGCGGCCGGAGCGAACGTTGGTCTCTGGCCAGATGGAGGCATTCTAGGTACCTGTGAAGCCCATGGCAGGTGCTGCGGCACACGAACCTGGACGCCGTGCTCAGCCTCGAGGGCGTGAGCGTAGCTGTTATGCGGGCCAGCAATGAAGGGATAGAACTCGGCCGGAACAGACTTCACTCGTGCACTCGTGTTGGCCGAGCGCTCCCCAACAATCTTCTCAATCAGCTGGCGAGCCAAGGCAGCTGTGTGGGTATTGCCCTCTATAACCACATCGACCATGGCATCGTCGTCTTCGTCGCTGTTCGCCGCAGTCTCGTCGACCTTGGGCATTTGTATTCTGGCGCCAGACCGCTCCTGGATGGATTTGATCGTGGCACCCTGTTTCCCAATGATGTGGGCTCTCGCAGACTGTGGAATCGAGATAGTGGCCGTTTCCTGCAGGCAGACATTAGAATGTTACAGAGAACTTGAAGGGCCTGGAGACAACCCGTCTTACCTTGCGGCCAATCTGCGAAACTAAGTCGCGTAGAGCCTGCTGTGCCTTGTCCGGGGGACCGGAAGCCTCGAACTTGAGCTGGCCACCCGGTCCATTGGACATGGTAATGACCGCCCGCGACTTGCGGTTGATGTCCTTCACAGCATCCGGGATGGGCCGCTTCAGCTGGGCGCGCGGGAGAATCGAGGATGCGGGCAGCATGATGGTCTCGACGTTGCGACCGGGAATAGCTATCGGCCGCGGCACGCCCGTGGGGGTGGCAGCTCCGGATGTCGGGGTCGACGTACGGGGCGTGCCGTTGGCAGACCACGAAGTTCCGTTCAGGTTGCCATTAGCACCGCCTTTGACACCCGCCCAGATGGGGGGGAAGTTGGCTTTCGGGGCTCCTTTGGGGGTTCCGAGCTCGGGGAAGGCCTCCTGCGATTGTGTGTCGAGAACGTTTACGGCCTGAGCAGGCTGCTTTCCGGCAGCCTTTGCGGATGGTGTGGCGCCCCAGGAGGCGCCGCCCGGGGCAGGGGAAGAAGTCGATGGGCTCGCGTCGTCGTCAGGGGCATCCTCGACGGTAGGTTGAAGAGGGTGCTGGGCGTGCTTCTGAAGAAGCCGAGAGGCAGCAGATCCTTCTTCGGAGGCCATTGTTTCAAACCTATCCACCAGTTCAGTGTGTGAGCGAGCAGACTGGAACGAATGAGCTTCTCCGTAGGGGCCTCTTCTCTTGTCTAATTGTCTACACGGAAGAAAGTAGTCTGTGTGAGGGAAGATGTACGGTAGAGGTAATCAAGGGACAGGATTCGTGGAAAGCCTCCGTCGGACCTACTTTACTGTTTTTATCTAGACGAGAGATTCAATTGGCGTACTCAACCACAAAGTTGAGAAACAACGAGGTTAACGGGTTGACAGTCACACGTGGAGAGGTAATACCGATACTGGGCTGGCGGATCGAGATAGGGATAGAGCTTAAATAGGAGCTAGCACATGTTGCACAACAAGGCGAACTCAGTCTCGGTTGATGGTATAGTATAGATAGGATGACGGTGGTTAGAGTCAAGGTGATAGATAGGAAGACCAAATGTCAAGAAAGAAGACAGAAGGGCCGGCAGCGCTCCTGGGCGGACAGACAGCTCGATTTATTTTCTCAAGAGATGAATCTGACCAGATGTTCAGAGTGGAAAGGGCGAAAGGTGGATACCTCACAGGTAGGTCAGTATTTGAAGTTCCAGCTTTGTCAGAAGCGTAAGGTTAGGCTAGGTTAGGTACTTAGGTCACCGTACCTACCTACATATTACAGCAGTACGGCGTAGACAGAACGATGAAAGGTCGCCACTTATCTGGCACTGTCATTGCTCATTTACAGCCTGATGATGCGTCGCCTCAGGAGCCAGCAAGCACCAAAGAGCACCTGGCAAGTGGTTCCCGGTGTTCCAGCTGGCAGGATGGATACCTCTTCTAGTCGTTACAGGTGGTTTCCATGGACCATCAAAGGTTAAGGTTGTTGGGCCAGTCACTGGCAAGTCAGCCATCCCCCGCATATCCCCCGCCGTCAAAGTTTGGGGACTTGAAGCTGGCCAGCAAATGTTGGAGAAGCAGCGATCTAACTTAAGCTTTTCCATAAAATGTGTGCATGCTTCATATTTACGTATATAAGGCGTCGCAACTGCATCTTCGTTATCAAATCAGCCCGCACACCAGCTGCCATGTGTGAACGAGTTTTGCCTCAGAGGCAGGAGAGTAGCACACCTACTGTAAACTCTGACAGAGGGTGCTATCCGTCCTACATACAACCGTACCTTGCTATATCTACAAGAGGTTACGCGGCGCTTGCTGCCTTCAGACTCCTCTTGTTCCGTCTGTTGCTTCGGAATGAGAGTTGCATGTCGGTTATGGATCAAAATCCCCATCTAGGTGGCGAGGTCAGCGCTCTGGAAGGGAATTCCTTCCTTGACTTGGTTGATGACGACAAATGCTAGCACGCATGTCGCTGATACGAGGCTCAAGACATACTGCTTATCCCTCTTCACATTCCTCTTTTACCACCTATCCTTCATGAAATAAGCTTCATGTTTCGTCGGCCAGAATGTCTGTTTCATCAGACCTACCGAGTAAAAGCCGGGGTGGGGGTCTTGATATTTACGTACGGCACAGTTTCGCATTGCACGTTGTCGATACACGAACCTACCGCTGCACGTCACGAACGCTGCGAGATGCCAATTGCCGGGCCTGTGCATCCTTGCCCAAACTCGACGCGAGTACGGCGCTCCACAACATCAGAGCCCGTAGATGGTCCGCGTTTAAGTGGTAGGACCAGGTTGCCACTCCGTCGTTTGACGTGAATAACCAAGGTCCTTTGGCCGCGCCGCGATAGCCCGGAAATGGAAGGAAACAAGACTGGCTTGGAAATTCGGTCACTAATCCCAGACCAGTGCTCCGAAGTTCGAACATGTTGCGTGTAGCTAGGTTGGCTTCTCCAATGATTATCGGCATAGGTCAGGCCAGCGTTCACTTACAGCGTGCCTATGCCGGCGCTCGACAAAGGCCTCAATTTGCGCATGAGGCACCAATTCAGAGAAACTTCGAATTGGTCCCTCGATTCTGCGAGAGGATTCGAGTTTTTCGTTAAACAAGGTCAGTCCCGCGCCGAAATACGACCGAAAAATCCAACATAACATGATTCTCTATTGGTCTGGTCCAGATACCTGTAGACAAGGGGCAATGACAGTACAAAGGTAGGACGGATCGAGAGTTCCCTTCATTTATGAATGAGGTGTTCTAGTTGAGGCGACGACTCACTCCATGTCTATCTGATGCATTGACGCATCGATGGCGTGGCATAGAAAATGCCCAGGTGCCCGACATATGCGGTCCACCATTGGTTCTCGGTGAAACAAATTTCCACTCTACCTACAGTACATGTCCCTACATAGGTTAGGTGCTACGTACCTAGGGGGACGACCAAAGAGCACTCCTGGTTTGGTGGCTTTCGAATCCTCATTCTTGGCCAACCGTGATCATGATGTTTTGTCAAGGACTAGCGGTCAAGCCCTATTGGGCTCCCTGTTCGTCAACGGTCACTCACTCATCGGTGAAAGGCAGAAAGCCACGGTGCTTTCCGAATGGAACCCTATGAAACCAACATCGACGCGTCTGCAAAGATTGAACCACCTGGTTGCATGTGAGGGCGCCTTAACTCACTGGGTGCTGTTGAAACACTCCATATCGCGACTATCTGGATCACCCGCACCAGCATGCGCTTTAAGAAACCAACGACATGAAAGACAGTGGCCAGGCCACGCCAGGCTACCTACTTAGGGAACTGATCAACTTTAATACAGTCGAGACCTCGTCGAGTTTGTGATCACATGAGTGCAACCGGTCCTGGAGGAGATACTGCCGGTCGAAGTCAGGGCTTTAGCGCAGCTGGTCTCGGCACCGATCAGTTTTGTCCGTCTGCGCAACGGAGAAGATGCAGGCTCGAATAAGTCCAGATATCGCGTCCCTCATGTTGTTAACCTGAAGGGGCCCGAAGCCTGGGATGGAGATGATCTTGCGTCGTACTTGTTCGAGTCTAACGAGCGCCCTCGTAAACGCAGTGAACGATTGCAGCCGTGACCCCCACAAACACTCACCGGCATGTCAGGAGTAAAAGAACGGGGTACGGGGACAACGGGGAGTGGTTCGTATTGATAGGAGCTGTCTGTCGCTGCTGCGTATGCTGCTGTGACAGTCTACTAATCTTGGGATACATATCATGCTGTGTCACGACTAAAGTACCGACCTGCTTGTGAACCATGATCTGGGAAACAAGGTGAGCGCCACCAATTTACTCGTAATGAGGAATAAAGCCACTGCCCAGGCTGCTGACGGGAGGCTTGAAACGCTCACCCCAAGGTGCATGATCCGAGGTGGAACAAATTTCTCGCGGCTGAGTTACCTCGTTACACGGTCGTGCTTGTCAATCCATGGCGGAAATATGTTCTTGTTCCCCCAGGCATTGTGAAACAGGCCTCTTCTTCTTCGTCGCCTTCCCTACTCCGACTCCAAAGAAGAGAAGACAGGAAGAGACGGCAAAGCTTACCTAACAGGGACATCTGTTTATCAGGCCTGTCGAAGGGATCGGCATACACATCATGACGGTGCAAGTGTTTGCGTGGGGCAGGCCATTTATTGGCTGAGACAAGGGGATTGTATGGGGTGTTGGATACTTTATTTGCTGTGTTTGGCCCTTGATAGGAATTATATATCAAGGGAGAAGGGAGTGGGAAGACTCGAAGAGCATGGACGAGGAGGGAGCAAGAGGGACAAAAATGTCACCACGGGGCCTTGGTTAATGTTGGCAAGTAGGTACTTACTTGCTATCTACTACCTACTGAGAAGATAGGATCATGACTGCTGTGTCGGGCAGAAACCAGTATTCGTGCGGTAGGGAGCCCGTATCTACTGGATTGTGCCCTACTTTGGTGCACTCAATTGTCGCCTTCCTATTTTTGTTTCTTTGCCCGTTGGCATGTGTTTTGTTAGAGCACCACGGGATTGTATCCTAGGTTAAGTCCTGACATACCTCCAACTCTATCGATACGATGGGTGCCGCATTCCCTGGCGTAACCCAAGCGAGGACGAGAAGGCAACATGCTTGTTGGCATGGATCACGTAATGATTTCGCAGCGAGTACCAATCTTCACCTTTTGGCAATTGCCAACCAGTATAGAGAAATATAAACAACAGACGATATGAGGTGAAAGCAGGGCAACTACGTGTGTGTCCGTGTGTGTGGATAGCAGGCTAACTGGCCAGGTCTATCCTACAAGTATGTCTGCGACAGTAGTCTAGTTCTCGGCGTCTTATGATCTGGGATCCTCATCTCACCCGTTGCTATATGAACCGAGGTACAAGGTGTATGAGTGGAATCGACGAATACAATATCCCGAGGGGGCAAGGACCCTGGCACACTGGTTAGGTTAATGTTTATAAAGGTTGCATTTTCGTGTCGTTGGCTTACCCGTTAGTTCTCAAGCGTAGGGAAAGGATGAGGAATGGACGTCGGGGGAAGGAAGCGAACGATAATAAATACATTAAAGGACAGGCATATACCCCCCCGGTCGTGCTCTCACAAGTATAAACTACAGGTACCAAACATAAGTACGTATAGTAAATACTCGACGTACCTGCCTAACATAACTCGTGCTCGTTTCCAAGTCTGGTGTGGTTTCATCAGTCGCTCAAGCGGAGAGGCGATGCGATCCTCTTCCCTTATACCGGTTTCCCATCTCCCAGTCAAAGCTCTCAAACACAGATTTTTATTACCCACTTCTTAACGACAGCTTGCTGACCTATCTGTCAACGTTGACGCTGAATGATAAGCCATTTCCAATCGACGTCGGCGGTAAGCGATGCGTCATCCCCGTAAGTCTTGTATGCTCTTCTTCTTCACTGCCTCCAATCAGGCCCCATGAGGGATCTGCCCAGTCGTCCAAACAAACTTGTCGATGAGGATATACTCACGCATGTATGCGCCTGTATGCTCACCTCAGGTCGCAGGGTCTTCCCTTCCCGGTGCCCCGCATTAAGCAAGCGCTCGCTGAGTAGTACCTGTTAGGCTAGCCCTTTGAAGGAAAAAAGAAAAAAAAAGTAAGGGCAAAGGGTAAAAGAGAGAAAAAAGAGGAAGAGAAAGAGGAACCAAGTGATGATGGAATGGGACAATCAAAAGAGGTACCAAGGCCACAACGCCAACGGCGCCAACAGCAACGGTATTGCTAGCGGTAACGACAACGGTCGCCAACAACAGCAACCGCCTATTCCCAGCTATCGTAGTGCCTATGCCGCCGCTATTAGTCCCACTAGCACAGCGACTAGCGGCCCTTCGTCTCAGACTTCCTCTTCCCCTTCACAACGCCGCAAGCTGATCAAGAAGCCGCCACCGCATTCATACAACCATCACCGGCAACCACAGTCACAAGCAGAAGCAGCCCATCCTAGCTCGCCATCCCAGCAGTCGCAAGATCATAGCCAGGCACCCCAGGGTTACCACTCCACTCCCTCCGGCGACGGGCGCCTGGACGCCTCGTCCCTCCTCCAGGCCAAACGGAGCTCCAGCAGCAGCAGTCTCAAGCGAAGCCCCAGCGCTCCACTCCAAAGTCAAAGTACCTGCTCCTCTAATAACGCGTCCGACAACTCATCGCCCCGTCATCATCCCGTTTCTTTGCCTGCTCCCAGCAACAAACTCAGCAAACTTACCCGCCCCTCCCCTGCCCTTCAGCCGGCCGACTTGCTCCCCTCTAGTGCTGGGTCAGGTTCCCGTCACCAAGCTTCCCCCGCTTCACCTGCTACCGCCTGCCACTCCAATATCCAATCCCACCTCTCGCCGTCGTCACCGCCGCCGCCTGCTACGATCCCGACCGCCCGCCTGACCGCTTCAATCCCTGCACCTCGCCTTGCTGCCTGCTACTCGCCATCCAACCCACCCGGCGCATCAGGCATCGTTGGAATTGGCATTGGTGCTGGCACCGCTCCGTCGGCATCGACCGGACCCGGCAATTACCCTCATCACCAGCGCTTGACGGGAGATCAGCAGTTGCCGGTACAGCCCTTCCCCCCGACACCTTCAGAAGAAGATCTGATCGGCGCCCCATTTGACGGCAGCACCATTCTCAGCCACCTGGACAGTGCTGCGACCCTGGTCCATGATCCGGTGCCTCAGTGTTCTCGAGCTATTCGGCGCACTGCCCATCCTGCATCACCCCCGCTATCCATCCCAAGTGCCGACCCCAGTGGCTTGAGCCCGGTACTTAATGCGACCATGTCGGAAAAGTCATCTTCTACTCGAGTGAACGATGTCGCGCTCACCCCGAAACGTTATTCCGACGAGTCCAGGGAGCCTAAAGGACCTGGCGTCTTGCGGAAAAAATCGGGCCTTTCCGGCCTTATGAGTACGTTGGTGGGGTCGCAAAAGAAGCCTGTGATATCCGCGCCCGAGAATCCAGTCCATGTGACCCATGTCGGATACGATAGCAACACCGGCCAATTCACGGTTCGTCTCGGCCTTGTCCCTCTCTTTGCTATGGTTTGCCTGTTTGGCGTGGGCTTGTCTCCGATCGTGCATTGTTGCGATGACGTCAGATAAGACCTCGTTGTAGGGCAAGCGTGCCGTCGAGTCGAGTCGAGTCGAGTGTCTGGTGCTAATTGCAGATGTCTTATCTTACAGGGCCTACCCCCCGAATGGCAGCGGCTGATCAACGAGAGCGGCATACCTGAGAATGCGCAGCGAGAAAACCCGCAGATGATTGCGGATATTGTGACGTTCTACAAGGAAACGACCGAGCGGCCTCACGAGGAGCAAGTGCTCGAGAAGTTCCACGATATCAGGGCAGGCGAGCTGCGCACACCTTCAGGCGGCCTGGTATCGTCTCCCGGTCTCTATTCGCACAACTCAGCTGGTATGTCACCTATAATCAGTCCACCAGCAAGTCCTAGATTTCCAATCGTAAATAATGAAGGCACCTTTGAAAACCCTCGCGCACCACCGCCAGTTCCCCTGCCGGGAAAGACGCCGGCGCTGCACACGGCTAGAGACCACCCGAATCTGCAGCCTAACCGTCCGGCACCGAAACCCCCGGTCTCGATGCAGACGCGGGTGCATCCTCACCCGTATGCGCTCAAAGATTCCGGCATTGGCATATCTCACCCTGGCGAAGATTTGCCAGCCCTCCCGTACGGGCTGCCTCCCAAGGATAATGCCGTCCCCATGCTGCCTGAAGAGCACCGGTCGAGGTCGAACTCCCGGGCCAATGGAACGTCGCCTTACAGCCCACACGCCGCACATCCTCAAGCCGGTCAACCTTCTCCGTCGCTGCAGGCCGCTTACCAACAGCAACTGATGCAACAGCAACAAGAGCAAGCCATGTCACAAGCTCAGGCTGCCATGAAGGGCCAGCTAAGCAGGTCACAAAGCACAAGACAAGCGCCGACCCAGGGGATGGGACTAGCTGTACAGAACTCTGCGGGGCATCCACCCGAAGCAAATGGAGGTGGCGCCGGCGCTGTAGCGCGTATGGCCCCGTTGACACAGGTGCAGTCGCAGCCTCACCCCCAAGCCCGCCCCCGGAACCGGACCCGGCAGAGTGCAAACTTTGACGTTACGGCTGCTTTAAAGAAGATCTGCACGGAAGGAGACCCCCGCGACATTTATCGGGGATTCACCAAGATCGGGCAAGGCGCGTCCGGCGGTGTTTACACCGGACATGAGAGGGGTTCGAATCGGTTGGTGGCGATCAAGCAAATGAACCTCGAACAGCAGCCCAAGAAAGACCTGATAATCAACGAAATCCTGGTCATGAAGGAAAGCAGACACCCAAACATTGTCAACTTCATCGATAGCTACCTTACCGGTGGCGAACTATGGGTGATCATGGAGTATATGGAGGGTGGAAGCCTGACTGACGTAGTCACGTTCAATATCATGACGGAAGGGCAGATAGCGTCGGTGTGTAGGGAGACTCTGAAAGGTCTACAACACCTGCACTCCAAAGGCGTCATCCACCGTGATATCAAATCCGATAATATCTTGTTGTCGATGGAGGGCAACATCAAGCTGAGTGAGTTCTCTCCCCCATCCTTGTCCTTGATACAGTCACCTTCCTGGTGCGATTCGAAGCTGATGTTTGAGGAAGCCGACTTCGGATTCTGTGCGCAGATCAACGAGGCGCATAACAAGCGTACGACGATGGTTGGCACGCCCTACTGGATGGCTCCCGAAGTCGTGACAAGGAAAGAATACGGCCGCAAGGTCGACATCTGGTCGCTGGGCATCATGGCGATTGAAATGATAGAAGGAGAACCGCCATACCTGACCGAGTCCCCGCTCCGAGCATTGTGGCTTATCGCTACTCACGGTACGCCAGAAATCAAAGACGAACAGTCTCTGTCTGCTGTATTCCGGGATTTTCTATACTTTGCCTTGAAGGTAGATCCAGAAAAGAGGGCGAGTGCGCACGACCTCCTACGGGTAAGTTTCGTCACAGCTCCCCTGTTCAGAAGACGAAGAAGGAAGATTGACCTCTCTTGGATAGCACGATTTCATGCAGTTGTGCGTTGACCTATCGACTCTGTCGCCACTAGTCCGGGCTGCCAGGGAAGCTCGGGCGCAAGAGAAGTCTCGCAAAGGGAACTAACTGATCCAACCGGCCCGCCCTATAACACTTTGCTCGAAAAAGAGGTGCCCATGTTCGAGAGTAGAACCATGCATGGGCGCAGACGGTCAGGGAGTTGGATAGGTTGCTAATTTGAGCAGCAAAGTCAAGCCGCGAAGCGTTATCGTCAGCCTTGAGTGCGTGATTTTAACCTACTTTTTTATTCTCTAACCTGCCTTTCTAGTTTCTTCTCCAGTCTGTGTGGCAACCATACAAGAAAGAGAATATGGGAGTGACGGACGGACGGACGGACATGCGAACGTTTGGGTTAAATTAAAAAGAGAGGGAAAGTTGCGCATTATCCACCCTTCTGTCCGCCGCTCAGGCAACGTTTTTTTTTTTTAATCCTGTCTTCTCTGACGGACATTGAAGGACATGGAGATAAAAGAAAAGATAAAAATCTTGTACATAAACAAGAAAGATACCACCACTACTGTTCTTAAATTATTGTCGTCGGGCAAGTCTACCTAGGGATATCTTGCCCTCTCTTTTAAGGGGTTGTTGTTATTTACTAGGTTAGACGCGCGTAGATATAGCCAGGATTTTGCTAGGTTAGGTTACCCTTAGAGGGAATAATAATACCAAGCAGCGAGCAAAGCGTATCTCCGTTTCCAGTTTTTATAATGATGTGATTTGTGGAAGTGGTTGGTTGACTGGGAGCTTTATAACGGAGAGAGAAAGAGGATGACCCCGGGTGCTTGAGGACGTGATAGCTAACCGTAACGTACTTAACTATCTAGGCGTTCTAATAAGAGGAAGGAAGAATGCATGCATGCACTTTCCTTAGGAGGTGGGACACGTTGTGCATAGAGGGTTCGCCCTACATACCTGGTACTTAAGGTAAGGTTAAACTTATTAGGTAAGTAGGTACCTTTTTGGAGCTTTCTTATAATGAAGGCTGTTTATTTTAGTTTGAGAAATTCTAAATCAGCACTCCTCTTTTTGCTAAATCCGCACTCCTCTGACCGTTTAGGGCCGCCAAAAAACACTACAGCCCGCCCCAACTGGTGGCGGACCCGCAAAGTGTGTGTTTTCTTGCGCTCTTGCCAGCCAATCACCTTAGCCATACTGCCACCTACATACACGTACCTACCTAAGTAGGTACACTTTAACCACATGCATGACTGCAATTCTACGCCAACAACAACAGATTGTTGAGGGTTATGAGGCTTGCAATTGAGTGGCCAAAACAGCTGAAACGCGTGTAATCCTTGCACAGATCAATTGAAAACGCAGTGAAAATAGAGAGCGCAGAAAATGCAGAAAACGCATTGAACGCAGTAAGCAGTGTATGTATGTATGTGTGTGTGTGTGTGTGTGTGTGTGTGTTGGTAATAACTTCATTTCTTTACAAGGTAGGTCACAGAGAACTGAGAAGGCGGATTGCTTGACAGTGTTAACAAAATTGGTGGATAAACGAGCAGATCCACTTTTCTGTTGCCAGGTTATGCTAAGCCAGATCGGGCAAGGAGTGCGGATTTAGCAAAAAGAGGAGTGCCGATTTAGAATTTCTCTTTAATTTTTACCTAACCTTAGGTACCTTGGGTAGGTCCTTCCTAACCTAAGGTATAATCCATCTAGATACCCTGGAAAGCAGCAGCACGCTTTCCTTGCCTTGATAGCATGTGGGTGGGTAGTAAGGTACTTATTATTGAGAATTGCAAATCGCACACCCTCTACAAATCGCTTAGGAAACGTCATAGGTCATAGTGTGTGCAGTGGAAGGGTAGGTAGGTATATGTAAGTATTTTACCTACGGTTACGCTCAAGTTACATACATACTGCAATCATCAGGCTACATTTTGCATGTATCTGTCTGTGTCTTTTGATCTTTGCTTGGTAGTCGAGGCTGGTTTCCATAATTATTACAGCAGTATTGAGGTTGAAAAGGAGTTCTGGTTCACTTGGAAGGCAGTCGAGATGATATGTTGTTTTTTGTAGAATTTGGTCTATTCTTCTCTATCCCCTTTCTTTTCCTCTTTGGCAGCGAGACCGTCTACCTATAGCAACGTTGAATGTCTGAACTACCTGTGTATGCACCGTATCCTCTTTCCTCTTTCTATGGAGCATGTATCTCTAGGTGCCTGCCGCAACCCATCATCATCAGGGAAAAAAGCGAAGAAAACAAACGCAACGAAAATTCCAGCCCTTGGGTTTTGTTGTTGTTGTTCTCTCTATGACCGATCCATTTTGCCCTCTTTTTTTTTGGCTCCCGAAACGACACGAAAAGATGAAAAAAAAGACATGCTGTATAATGGACTGCTGGAAACTCCCCGGGAAAAGAGTGCGGTTTTCCCTCCCTGTTTGTTTTTGAATGCGCCGTGATGAAAAGACGTACGAAAACGACATGATGCGAAGGGAAGAAGTCGGGCGCCGTGAGGATTGATTGATTGGTAGCGGGCGATACCTCTAGGTAGGTTCGGTAGGGGGAAAGAAAAGGTTGCAAATTGCCCCATTCGTAAGCGAGAATTCCCGATGCAACCCCTCGAGTTGACCGTGAAGCTTTCCCCCTGTGCAACGTGTCCTTAACCGCGGGGGACACGCGCGGCTTGGAAGGAACGAGACACAGCATACAGAAGCACCGACCACGGTCCAATCAAAGCGATGAACGGAGCAACGCCTCGCTTCACACCCTTTGGAACGCCCGCTTCATTTCCTGGTTCGTCGGGAGGAAAGAAATGAGACGAAAATCAGATTTGCTAGTCTGATGTAGCATTGTTGTCTTTCAAATAATAAAAGGATGAAAGATTGTTTTACAAGACGGTGTAACCGCCGTCGATGGCGACGTTGGCACCGGTCATGAAGCCAGAGGCATCGGAAGCGAGGAAGACACAGAGGCCGTTGAGATCATCGACGGCGCCGAGGCGGGCCTGCGGGGTCAGGGAGCGCCAGATCTTCTTCTGGGCCTCAAGAGCGGGGACGCGGTTCAGGGCAGTGTCCATGTAGCCGGGGGAGATGCAGTTGACGCGGATGTTGTACTTGGCCCACTCGGCGGCGAGCGACTTGCCGAACTGGATGACACCGGCCTTGGACGCGTTGTAGCAGGACTGCTCCTGGGGGTAGTTGACGATGCTGCCGCTCATGGAGGCGACGAGGATGATGGAGCCGGGCTTCTTGGCCTTCATCATGGCGCGGCCGACGGCCTGGGACATGAGGAACGAGCCGGTCAGGTTGATGTCGATGAGGCGGCGGAACATGGCCGGGTCGTACGTCTCGGCCTTGATGTTGGAGTCGGCAATACCGGCCGAGTTGACGAGCACGTCAGGCGCACCGTAAGCCTCGACGCAGGCATCGACGGCCGCGTTGATGGCCGCGCCGTCACGCACGTCCACCTTGAAGAAGGAGACAGGCAGGCCGGTCTTCTGGTGCAGCTCGGCCGCCGCCTGGTCGCCCAGCTCCTGGTTCACATCGAAGATGACGAGGGCCTTGGCGCCGGCCTCGGCACAGGCGCGAGCCATGTGGTTTCCGAGACCACGAGCACCTCTGTTTGCGTTCAGCGTTAGCAAAAAGAAAGCCTGTATAATCATTCAATGGGACAAGAAGAGAGAGACATACCCAGTGACAACGACGACCTTGTCCATGATGGACATCTTTTGCATCATTGGGGGCATCTCACGGTAGACCTTCTTGGTGAGAGGGATCACCTCGGTGTTCTCCTCGGTGGGGATCGGCTTCGGCTTGGCATCATCACGGTTGACGGGGATGCTGAAGTGGTCGCTGGTAGAGCCAGCGGCGCCCTTGGAGTCTGAAGAGTAGACAGAGACTGGGATCTCGGTCTCAGCAACCACGTCGCTCTTGAATCGCTTGGCAGAGACAGAGAATGCAGCACGCTGGGCAGCGGGCATGCAGGCTCTGAAGGCGGCGGCGCGAGTGCCGGAGACGAGAGGAGCCGCAGCTCGGGTCATGCGCAGAGCAGCTGTGCGTCCAGACATCTTGACGACGACTGATGTGAATGTGAGTGAATGTGGGAATTGGGAGAAAAGAGAGGACGGATTCTTGAGTGAGTGGTCGTAAAAGAGGCAAGAGATGGAACAAGGGGATTTCGTTGTCGAGTGTGCGGTGCGGGTGGGCTTATTTATTCGCAGGTACCCCGAGATCGGTGGAGCGTCTTGTATTCAATGGTTGAGATTGCGGCGGATTGGCGAGTGATGGTCACGAGGGAGGTACCTGGGCCTGGTTGAGTGCCAGATGTATCCAATGGAAATTTCAATGGAAAGCACCCCAGGGGCAAGCAACTCAGAGGAGTCTCAATGTAGAAATGGGTCTTACCACCGGGGGGCTTAGTCTCACACGGGTCGCTGGATCCGCTTGCCGCGTGCGTACCGTGTAAGATTTCTTGAATGAATGAGACGGAATTGAAAGTTGAATGTGTGGGGGTGTTTTCCTCTGCCCTTGTTAGGTAACTTTTTTTTCTGATGTCCTCGTGAACTGGGAATTTAAATTGCTCGACCAGGGAGTTGGGAACGGTCTAGGTTAGACTAGAGAAGAGAAGGAGAGTGCCGAAAAGCAAACAGACAAGAGACAATCTTCCAATTTCAATGGTCAATGGGACGACTGAGTGAAAGAACGTGCGTCAAGCTTGCAAGCTTATTGTCTGTTTGTTGGTCTGTTTCCGTAGTGGAGGGCTGAGCTCTTCCTATTCTCACTCTACTCCTTGTCTGATTGTTCCTCTTCCTGGGGGCACAATGAAGGTAGACAATAGGTAGATAAGTAGGTAGGTAGTGGTAGAGGAAAAGGGAGGAAGAATTGGCAAAGAATAGGTAAATGAAAAAGTCTCTCAATGGAAGGCAGTATTTATTTATGTATCTATGATAGCTGTTCACTGTTCCATTGTCATTCTATTGCTTCTTCTAGACTCCATTCTATTCATGCATCTCGCAGTATCTGCAGAGAATGCTACAGCTTCGGTGGCAAACTCGTCGATAATTTTTTTTCTCAATGTGGATATTTTTGCCTCCTTTATCTACAGTACAACAGTACAGTATCGGCCCAACATTGGTGTTTTGGATTGCATTGTATGGTGGTGGACTATTCATTCACTCGCTCTTTGTGGTTACATTCACTCCCGTCCCAATTTTTTACCCGGTTTTGCTTGCCTCCCTCGACCGCTTATTCAGAGTATTAGATAGAGAGGTACATTGTGTTGCTTGTCGAAGTACAGTTGCTGGCATGTCATTGATCAACATTCACTAGACTTGCTGTATCTTTTTTCAGAGCTGTTTCTGGGGCTGGCCCCACGGGTTTATGTGGGGAGACGGGCACCAAGTCTTTCTCTCCCTCACTTTTGGCTGACTCGGTAGGTCCGGCAATGCTCCAACCCTAGCCTCTATTTGTACCTATTAGAAAATCAAAGGAGGTCTGTAGCTGCATGGATAAAATACATATTTATTGACGTGTATTGTAATTTTAAGCGTGGAGCCGATACGGTGTCTCCGTCATGTAACCTAGAGAGAGTGGCCGAGCAAGAGTTACAGAGAGAACGGAACGTTTGGGAATAATGACAGAAAGAGAGACACAGAATGGAAAGTAATTACCACAAACAAAGCCGCGTGAGCAATATTCAAGGTCACATGAGCTCTGTGGCTGAAGGTAGAACTCGTATGTAATCTTAAAAGTCGCAGGCATTACAATTAGCTTGTACATAGAAAAGATGATACCAAGCACAGTCAGGCCCTTGTCTCTTCTCACGATTCAGGCACATGGCTTCTTTTTTTACTTCTCGATCTAGGCTCGCTCACTCCCGTTTGCTCCAGAGGGCTGACAACCTACTTAGACATAACCTTTCAGCTGTACCTTTCCCTCGGGATATGTGGGTTTTGTTGGAACAGAGGCTGTTATTATTACTCGTGACGGACCTAAGTAGGAGGCTAGATAGATGCAGGACTTTGTGCCTAGGTCTCAATATTTCGTAAGGCTAGATCACAACAAGTCCATACATATGGCGTAGATTAGGTACACAGGCTTGTGTGTAGCCTTGACTCTTGACAAGTGAGACCCGTATTCTGCTACAGTGCCTCCTTGACAACCTCTTGCGAGGAGAAAAGTATACATGGGAGAGTAGATCTTCTTGCCACTCCCAAGACTCGGAAGTCAGAAAGGCGGCCCATCTGTAATCTGACGAGGGTCTGGAGGCTCCAGAAAGCCCACACCTTACCCACTCAGGGACATGTTACAAGGACGTCCCTTCTGTGCATACATGATACAGCAGTACTACAGACACTTTTGACGCACTTGCCTTGGCATTATAATGGGCCCGTGCTGGAGATGAGACAAGACTGGGGCAAAGGGGGGAAGAGCCACTTGGCGGCAACGCTTGCAGTCCTTGACAACTCGTTAGCACCTACCCAAGAAATGCAAGGACAATTTATCTGGCATACTGCTGTACGTCTATCTCGCCTTGGCGTCGTCCAGTTCCCAGTTCCCACAGGTGACAGAAGGAAGGGTCCCCAGTGCCAAGAACCGGCCGGGTCCATGCGAAAAAAAAGTTAACAGGTGGGACCTTTTCTCTCATTCCCTTGCTCTTTCCCTGTCTTGGCAAAGAATGCTGACAATCTCTTGTAAGTTGTCTGGGAGCTGGCATCTGCACACCCCGCAAATACGGAATTTTAACCTTTCATGAAAACGTGTTGGAAAAAATGATAAATGAGAGGTCAATTTTTGTTGGTTTCTGCCCAACTTGTCCTTTGCTCTTTCCATGGTTGGGTTTCTGATCAGGAACATATCCTTCTCGGGAGGTTCATATCTTTGGTATTCACTTCTACAAGACAGGACCCCGTTTCTTGAAAAGCTCGCTGTACAAGTAAGCCACGCGGAAGCAATGGTGACAGTGACTTATAAACTGTAATAATATAACATCAAGAAAGCTCATTACTATTCATCGGACTTATCTAAGTTTGTAAATACATAAGGCACTTCCCTAACCTAGGCTATCTCGGGCTAAAGCCGGAAAACCCCGGGTCCCGTGTGACCAGGCTTCCAGAGCGTGGGTGAGAGAAAAACGTGGGGGAACAGTCATCAATCCTCGTGCGGGAGGGATTTGTTATATTGTTATGCAAGGAAATTTTCTAGTATGTATGCAGGGACGTGATGAATGGCTTGTGTCTTTTCTTTTTTGCTCATTCCCCCCTCAAAACGAACTCGCAAACACAATCTGTATTGATAAGGTCGAGACGTCTTTTTGTCTCGCTTGCATTCTTGTCAGATAGTCAGGTAGGGAGAAAGTGCATGCAGCATACAACATTACGGCTTATGGCAAGCTCATCGGCAATGTCTTAGATATGTACTGTTAGGGAGCCCAATGCCTATGCAAGTAGGCTAAAACTGATGACTTCTGCAAGAAAGCGTCACATGACGGGATGAAGGGACTTGGGTACTCTAAGCCTATCCCCTTCGTCTTTTGTCAGCCTTTATGGTACATATGAATGCTGCAGAGGAGAGCAGGTACTACAATTAGCCTTAGGTACCTCTCATCTCTTCCCATCTGCGGGATATTTGTCTGTATATCTGTATGTGCTGTATGCTATAGGTATGTAGTGTACTGCCCTCTCAGAAAAAGGATGAGACAAGAGGACGGATGAGACGACGTTGTGGAAACCAGATCCTCACGTAAGATAATCATACAAACCTCAGATAGGCAGATAGATACCTACGTATATCTACGGATACTTGTACAACATACTAACCTAGACTAAGAGATTACCTTACCTACAGGAGTGCCTAAGGACTCGCTTCTTCTTTCTGATTATCAGCATGCAGATAGCATCTAACTAACCTACCCGACAAAATAAGCAGATATTTAGAGACAGTGCATACTCCTAGGTTACAGGAACATAAGAATTCAACACTCCTTCACCGCTATTAATGTCAGAATTCAAGATCTCCCTTCCTTCCTTTGTCACAATAAGGGTTGTTTGTTTTAAAAATAGGAGAGGCCGGTGTGCAACATTGTGCCCCCACAACTAAGAAAGAAAGAAAGAAAGAAAGAAAGAAAGAAGAGAGAGACAACAAGAGGGGCAAGGGCTTTTAGATGCCGGTATGTACCGTCCCCATCTTTTGCTCCATCTTTTTTTGCTCCAGCATTTTTCTTTCCCCAGTGTTTCGGGGCAGGGAACGGGAGGACTAGCGCACAGTCGACGTAGGTACATTGTAGGGGTATGTACTATGTACTGCTGTAACTGTATGTATACACAGTTGTAGTGATGGATAAGTGAGTGGGTTAGGTGGGAAGATCTGATAAGACGTCACATCACATCTGCCTAACTTAGTATGTACACGGATTTTTCTCTCACTCTCTCTCCCCCTCACCATCTTTGTGTTCCCATCTTCACTTCAACTACAAAAGTAGGTTAAAACATAGGTATATACCTACTTGTCAGACCATATATAATCCAATATAGAAAACCCGGAGGTGCCCGTGATTGTTTTGTTTTCCTTGATTGCTTACAAAGTACAGCATAGTACAGCTGTAGGCGGTGAGAGAAAACAGGACAGGGTCGAACGAGAGAGTCTTGTCGACTCCGGCTGATCGACATACGCTAGACTGACAAACAGACGATACCCTTATATCATTGTGCAGGACTTTCGGATCCGCTTCTAAGCATGGAGGAGATCTTTTGCACTTCTTCTCTATGTTGAGCCCTTGGATCGTCGTAAGGATCAGATAGATACCTGCTGTACCGAAGGCGCAGAGAGGTAAAGTGAAGGAATGTGTCTAACTGTAACTACTAACCTCGGCTTGGATAAACTATCTATTGCTACCTCGATATCACTCCGATTTGCGGCTCTTCTGTTATCTCTCAGCTCTGGCCCTGTAAGGTCGGGGGTCTACGTCGGTCACCGATACATATAACTATCCAACCTAGGCTTCTTCCTATGTATACTCATGAATACATGGGCAAAGCAAGCTGCTGGACAGCAGGATGTTTTCTACCAAGGCAGCCTTGAGTTGATGCTGCGTATGTACGAAGTCAAGAACGCATGCGCGTCATTTTTGGGCGTCTTGAAAGCTTATCAGCTTGCAGCTGGTTTAGTTCAGCTACCCCTCCAAGGTTAGCTTGATTTTCCTGTCATGATCATCGGCTCTCTGTTGTACTGTTGTCTGGAGAAGAGATTCAGTTCAAGAGGAAGAAGACATGTAGGAAGAAAATGGTAGGCGAGTCTGCTGTATGGTCAATTCCCCCATATGCGTATATACTCGAGTCCACATACCTGCTCTACAATATCTATCTACTTGGGACGGGATGAGAGCGTTTTTCTGGCATATTGCCTTGCCCTTGCTTGTATCGCATCATATTGCGTCCTGGTCTCTCTGGGGTAGCTGTGCCAAGGAATATTTGAATGGAGTGCAGAGAGGAACTCTCTCGGCACAGCGGGCGGGATGAACCCTGCAATGATAGAATGAAGTAGCGTGACAGCGTGACATCGTGAGATTTCTCGTCCCGTTAAAGTCGCTGGCCCCATAGTATCAAATTTACTACCCGCAGGTCGGTTCTTAGCGTTGACTACGTATGTTCTAGACTATTTATCTGTAGGTAGTTCTGCAATGATGTAAAGCTCTCTCGGCATTAAAGAGGCTTGCTTTGACTCTGATGTTAGTATGTAGTAGGTAGGTGCTGCATGAAAATACATCATGTAACTAGTATATTGCAATAATGCAACTTGCTTAAAGAGAGAGTTCGGTAGAACCTGGTCGATGCTACACACAGAAAGCCGCTTCATCTGGCATAACATGGTGCAAGTAAAGTACTGTGTACGTTACCTAATAGGCGGCTGGTCACATCCGAGCCGAAGACTCGATTTTCAAAGCTCGGTTGTTTGCTCCCATCTTCCTGATACAGGTGAAATGCTAACGCATGTGGGTTCGGAGTAACAATCCCTGGCTTCTCTGTGTCACTTGGTCCTAACTGAGGAGTGGTTAAACAAAGGGAATGAGCATTACACTGCGGCTCTGTCGTGAAAGGTTCGAGGGAGGATCTAGGTTTTGTTTCCGGCCATTGGACAAATGGATCGAGGTAGGCCCGAGGAGGTTGGTGGTGTGTTCCGTGACAATGTTGACTCCCCAAGCATCCAGAAGGTTCATAAGGCCCCGAGACTTCTACTTTGAAAAAATTGAGCAAGGAGCTCGAATGCAGAGTCAAGAAAAAATGTGACAAGGTTGCTATTAGCATATGGAAGCCCAGATGCAATAAAGACCCGAGGACTGTCCATCAACAGAGTATTGGTCAGACCGTCAAGAAGCAAAGCTTCCATACTCATCTTAAGAATCGTACAAAGGGGCAATCTGGTAGACTTCGGCCCCCATACATATTTGGCCTTGATATCCGTACTTCAGATGACAAGTATCATAAGTGTGTGAATGTCGACAGTCGACAACTTGGGGTATGGAAATCGGATGGTAGATATCGTTCCAAGACTAAATTGTATACCAGCGTATGCATATATTCATCAATCGAGGAAGATCCACGATGCACGTTATCGGCTGTTTCCTCAACATTGCAGCTTCATTGACTTGCTCCTTCACTTGAGGTTACCGTTTCCCAACGCTCATCTCTAGGCACTCGGAGTTTCATATTGGACACGTACACATGGCCATGGTTCTATCTCTCGGCAAAAAGCCTTTTATGTCAATTGAAAGATAAAAGCTCGCCTTGGCGAAGAGGCCACCAAATTGCTACCGAACGAAGGCAATAAGATCTTACTTATGATACAATGCCTGATCGATGTTGCTGAGCCGGATGCTACGCTGGACATCAGACTGGATCACACACCAAAGTCAATTCCAATTGATATGATGCGCCCTCATGCCTTGGTCCCATCTTGATGACCCCTTGTCGCCCCCATGTATGGTGAAACTACATGTGAAACGATGCTGGCAGGGGTGGAAGCACCATCACCACTGTCCACCACCATTAAACCACTAGTCGCGTTGCGTGGTCGCGTCTTTCCAGGGGCCCGTAAAGACGGATCTCGAACACGGACTCTGTAGCTTTGCGTTTTGAGATCTCAGCATGGGCACGATGAGGGAAATCCAGGCTCTCTGGGATCCCGTCATTGCAGTCCGCCCCCAGAACTGCCCTGCACGCACCTCTTGGCATCTCAACGAGCGCCCGGACTGGGAGAAGAACTGCTTCTCTCTTTTGTCATGTTTCCCTGGTTGCGAGACTGGCATCGACCATCGGGCCGTCGTTCGTTATGAGTTTCCCGAATGTGCTCTCAATGGTCATGATTCCTATCGTCTAATTGTTGATATTCCCCGCTCCCCATTGACTGGGTATTGCCTTCTGTTCTTCCTCAACCGCTATTTCTGCTCAGATAGAGCCACAGAGCCAGTATGGCCGTTGCCGGTGCCCTTCAGGCTTTGATTGCCGCCTTCTTCTCGTGAGTGGCTTGTACTGGCAGCCGATACGAAGTACTCTCTCCCCACGTGTGCTGACAGCGAATGACAGAGGCATTCTCTTCAATGCAGCATCTGCAGCTCTGGTTATCAACATCAGAGAGCTTGGCTCCCTGTTTTATCGAGAGGGTTTGAGGCTGGCCCTCATCTTATTCCTTGTATCATCTTTATGTTGGGCCTTCGTCGAGTTCCTCGCGACTTTGATCGATCCGAGCGCAACGCCGACGTGCCAGGCCGCCGTAGTCTTCTCCTGTCTCTTCGACCAGTTCGGGAGGGCCTTTATCGAGCAATATCTGGTGTGGGCGGTGCAAAAAGGAGAGGCTAAAACGGCTGACTCCGTCTTGCCGCAGATCCTGGTGTTTGGCCGATTCTTCTTCGGCATCGGCTACGCCGCTCTAACTCGAGTCCAGTTCAAACCGACATGCGTGCCTCTTGCCAGCATACGAGGAATCTCCATATCTGTCATTGCGCTGGACGGGGTCATTATTGGCCTTCTAGCAGTCCGTGCCTTCTCAAACGGGGCGAAAGGAGACGGTGACGTTCCTCGGGCGGCTAATGCCAGGACAAAAGCTGCTCGCCTCGTCGGGGTGGGAGTAGCTGGCTGGTGGGCGGTTCGTACCCATCTGCTAACCTCCTTTTCCTCGACCTTTGTGCTGACTGTATCAGACGAGTATCACGTCTTTACTGGCACTTGACAGCATCGATTTATTCTACAGAACAGCCTTTCCAGTGATTGGACTCACCATTCTGATCGGTGAGGTCCCTCTGCCACACGAGTCGTCGCATGGCGCTAATTGGCATCTACAGGGCTGGTCACCGTCTTGTCACAGACGCTTGTCGCTTCTCGGAAGCCACCACGGCGGCCTGATTCGCCGGTATTACAAGGGGCTAGAGATCTGTCCTCTTCAGACTCTACAGGCTACCCGCCCTCACGGTATGAAGACTTGAAGGGAATCAATCCGATGACAATATCCGCATCTGCATCGAAGAGAGAGACCAATCGTGGCCTCAAGCGTAACGATGATGGAACATTGCCAGTCATTTCGCGTCCCACTTCAGCAACTGGGTCGATCGCCGATACCGACCATATTAGGGAACAGGACTTACCAGCAGTGCCTCCCTTGCCCCTATTAGCAGAAAGAAACTGGAAGGCGATGGCAAGATCAAAGGCAAAAGCCGGGATACCGGCCATCTCGAACCCAATTCTTCTGGAGGATGAGATTTCACAAAACCCACTGAAGAATATTGCCACCGTTGAATTAGCCGAGGCGGCCAGGAGTGAAAGAATGAGACGAGAGAAAGGTGGGCAGCGAAACTCGCAGCTTGTTGCAAAGCGTCCCGCTCCACGGGCCCCCAGCCCGCCTCCGGACGTTGCCACGCTACTGATGAGGCCGGAGGTTGCTGAAGAGCTGCAAAGGTCCGAGTCTGTGAATTCGAAAGAGACGTCAAGCGGACTTTCGGTCAGGGTCAACGCATCAACCACTGGCACACAGTTATTGCCTGGCCCTGAAGCAATCACGCACCGTTCTCCACGCCAGCTAGAGCCCCCAAGTTCAGTGACGTCGCTCAAGACTATTCGACCAGGGGGGTTCATTCGTATACCGATCCGCCGTCCGCAAGAGTCGGAGTGGGGGCCGAGTACAGTGTCACCACAAGCAGAACATGTAGAAACATATCTCCAACGGCATCCCGTCAAGGCATTGACTGAAGCAAGAGACCAACAACGGCAGACTGTCATGTTCGTCAACAAGATCGTATATGACAACCCAAACACTGTCGGTGACATCATACGAGAAGTCTCCAAGATGCCTCAGGCGCCAGACTCGGGTGATTCGGTTCTGAATCGTCCGCGCCCGATATCTCGGAAACGTGACAAGGACCGCCAAGTCTTCCCCGCCGAAATTAGCCATCACCATACAAGGTCAAGGTCTGGGGGGACGACAACAGGGAAATCCATCCTGCAGCTCGTGCCCAGCAGTCCGACCGGGCTTCCAGCTCTACCCCGGGCTCCTCAAATGTGCGACGCAGTCAAGTGGAGTGACGGTCGAGATATGATCGTGGCCACGTCATCCGGTCCGGGATCAACTCGGGACGTGCGGGGCTCGGGAGCGAGCAGAAGCACCACCGTGCGGACTTCGAGCATTCTTGGGGTTGCAGCTGCTGTAGAGTCACCGGAGTGCGTAAGGAAAACAAGCAACACTGTCGAAGAGCTGGGGGATTCCTGGCTCCGCAGCACAGGCTCCGACGCGGGTGACGATAGCGTTACTGGATCAGTGGCGACATATGTGAGACGAAAGTCTTCGTCGATTTTGCCGAATGATGAGAGCATATGTACGTCAACAGTTCAAGGTGCTGGTGGGAAAATTATAAAAAACCGGAATTCGCTCGATATTTCGGAACGGCACAGTCTGACTCCAAGCTCAGGTGCTGGTGATGCTCGTCTGTCAATTGGGACAAGAAAGAGTCAGTATCTGTCGAACCAGTTTCACCATCGCGTGGGCGAGGAGTGCCCTACCTTTTCCACCCGGGGAGATAGGATACGTTTCAGGAAGACGCCGCCGCCAACGCCGCTCCTCCTGAACGGCCATAAGGCCAAACGTATGAAAACGGTGCAGCCAGCCGAGCCCAGCCCCCTAGAGTCTCCCACAGCAGTGTATGAAGCTATCCAAGCCCAGCTACGGGACATCGATAGAGCACCCCAAGCGACTACAACATCGAATGCAGGCCAAGGCCTCGCACTCCTGGATAACCTCGAACAAGAACTGAGCCGGTTGGAGAGACAGTGGCTGACGGCCCATAGGAGACTCGATCGAGACTCGACGTCGAGTGTGCCGTCTCAGGACTCCCGACCAGTATCGGAAGACATTCGGGGAAAACTTGCTCTTCCACCAGGAACGTCGCTGCAGGGTTCAGCAATTATCCGCCCCGACTCACCCGCCCGGAACGACGACATGCCCATCGTGACTCCTCCCACTCCTACACTATGGACCGCCCCTGCATTGAGGACTAACCAACAACAACCTTTGACGTTGTGGTTGCCGGGTACTCGGCAGAAGACGGTTAGGAACCGGGATAATACTCAAGAACCACCCGAAGTTCGCTTTCGACGACGATTGATAGCGATGCCCGCCCTGACTATCGAGAGCACCCGTCTATGGCAGAAAGAGGCACGGCCGATGCCGAAGGAACAGCAGCAAGAAGTCGGTCTGTGGCAGAAAAATCCACAGTCGACGCCGACAGAGCTACAGCGAGATGACGATCTGTTGCAGAGAGAGCCACAGTCAGCACCGACGGAACCAGCGCAAGAGTATGGTCTGTCGAATTCTCAGACCCTTATTAGCCGACCAGTGAGGTCGAAAGGGTGGACAAGGCCGGCGACTGTCCGTGCTTCACATTCTGGGCTGTTCAGCCCGCAGCTTCCGGACGTTGTCGAAGAACCGCAACCGCTGCCGGGAAGCCGAGAGTCCCTGGGGCTCTTCCGGTCCCCATGGGGCGAGTGCACGGAGCACGTGTCGATATTCTACCCCTCTGGCCAGTGCATAGCGATTACCGGGTTCGTGACTACGACTACTACTCCCGAGTTTTCCTCCTTTTTCTCTCCTTCTGATGACGACGACGACGACGACTCTGATAGCGAATATGAAGAGGAGGAGGAGGAAGAGGAGGAGCCCAACGGGACGACGATGCTACCACGCTACTACGGGCGCGAAGATGGTGATAAAGATGATCATGATCAAGATGGTGCGGCTGAGATCGCCATCGCATATGAAGCCTCAGAAGTCGAAGAGCACAACCAAAAGGAAACGCAAAACTTCAGCCCGCCACCCGCCATACAAATCCCGCGCCTATGGGACCAGACGAATAATGTTTAACCCGACAAGAACAACAACGACGACGAAATCTCGGCCTGCCTCAGCCTAGCAGTGGGGACTTCCATGAGAGATGCCGAAACACATTGGGAGAGGCGGCGGTCAGGAGAACGAGACCTGGGTTGGAGGTTACTGTTGATGATATTGCAAACGCACTGCAGACGGATAGGCTGTGGTCGCCGACAGGAGCACGGCCGCAACCGCACTCGCCCGAGTGGAATGTCTGATTTTGGGTGTGGGTCTGCATCGATGCTGTGGCAGAACGTGGACAGAGGATATGGGCGAGGCTTTAGGGTTTGATTGATTTTTGATTTGGTTTCTCTTGATGGTATTTTTTCTTTTTTTTAAACTTGGACTTGGTCGATATATTTCCTATACATCCTGTTTTTGCTTTTTTATCCTTTTCCCTTCTCTCTCTTTCTCTTTTCTTGTTTCTAGAAACTTATTGCTACGATGGGTATCAGGATTTAACCCAGGAGTTGGAGGTTTGAATGTTTACTCAGGAATACGTTAAAGCATGCATGCATGGCAGGCAGGGCATGGCATGATTAAGAAAGCTCACCAGTGGAAAAGGATGTTTTCTATGTGGTTATCCCACTGCTACTGCACTGCATGATGTCTACTAATTCTACTTGCCTTTCACATCTTTTGGGTATTAGTTATCTAGTCGAGAGCAAAAAAGAAGGGGTCGGCTGTCCTATCTTGAAAAAAGACCAGATAGATTCCTGCCTTTGTATGGAAATGAAAGAAAGTAGTATTTTTTTGAATGAATGAACACTGCATTTACTCCTACATAACATCCCGATCATGTCAAACCAGACAATACGTTACCTCCTTATCTTCGCAATGCAAATGCAAAAGAGACAATATGAACATCACGGGCAATAATAGGTGTATGGGAATGAATACCCTCTTCTTCCTCCTTTTCTAATTCCTATCCTCCTCTAACTTTATTATTATCCCCCTGTCCCCTTCCCTGTCAAGCCGCCATACATTTTCGTTCCGTAACATATATATCACCCATGCACTTAATTAAGTCACTAGTTCAGAAATAAATAACCAGGAAGGAAATCCACAATTTGAATGAATAATGAAAATCAAGACTAGATCAGATCAGATCAGATCAAAGCCAAGTAATACTCCCCTTAAAGAAGTCCTCTTCGTCCTTGTCCATCTTCCTCCCATTCACGCTCCTCGTCCACTCGCCCTTTAGTAACTCCTCGCCTTGCAGCACAATCTCTCCCTCACCTTGTGCTTCTCCTTCTTTCCCACTACCACTAACCCTCAACTGCCCCAACAAATTCCCCTCCTCATCCACAATATCCGCACTCGCTCCTTCAGCAGCAGCAGCAGCATCATGGTATACACAGACCTCGACATCCGTCGTATACCCGTACACCGCCCCCCTGGTAGCCGCCGTATCTCCGAGTTTATTAGGACCGAGGACTAGGACGGTGTTCTCGCGCACGTACAGCGGCAGAGTGCCGAAACCGTGCCTTTCCCTGAACCATCCGGGCCCTTGCCGCGTCTTGTTCGTGAAGAAGCACGTCCAGCGCCCCTTGGGCAGGTAGAACTCGACTTCCCCGTTCTCCGCAAAGACGGGCGCCGCGAGCAGGGACTCGCCGAGCATGAACTGTCGGTCTAGGAACCACGCCGTCGGGTCGTCGGGGAACTCGAGACACGTCGCGCGCAGCGAGAGCGGCCATCCGTTCGCCACGCTCTTGTGCGCCTGCGCGGAGATGTACGGCATGAGTCTGCTCTTCAAGGCCGAGAACCTGGCCAGGGTGGCAGAGCAGCCCTCCTCTGTCTTGTCGTCGTCGTCGATTGTCCAGGGAACCCTGTAGGAGCCGGAGCCGTGCAGCCGGCTGTGCGAGCAGAGCAGGCCGAACGCCACCCAGCGCTTGTAGATCCACGGTTCCGGGCTCCCCTCGAAGCCGCCGATGTCGTTGGACCAGAACGCGAAGCCGGATAGGCCCAGACCGAGGCCGCCCCGGACGGACTCGGCCATGGCCTCGGGCGTGGACTCGCAGTCGCCGCCCCAGACGAGCGGGAACCGCTGCGTGCCCGCGCACGCCGAGCGCGCGAACAGGACCGCTTCCGAGGAGCCGTAGCGGGCCTGCAGCGCTTCGAAGACGATTTTGTTGTACAGGAACGCGTAATAATTCTGGGTTATGAATTGTCAGCTTGTCATCACTTGGTAGTATCTGAATGAATCAACCAGCTTTGTATCGATCCGAGATGAGACGTACATGCATCTTATGCGGATCAACCGACTTGTCGAACCACTCGACATCCAGCGTCGGGATCCTCTCGCCGAAATCCGTCTTGATGCAGTCGACGCCCTGGTCGAAGAGGCCGTTGAGGCACTCGACGTACCACTTGACCGCGTCCGGGTTCGTCAAGTCGACGAGGCCCATGCCGGCCTGCCACAGGTCCCACTGCCAGACGTCGACGCCGTTCTTGCGCTTCAGCAGGTACCCCTTCTCGGCCGCGGTCGCGAAGGCGGCCCCGTGCTGCGCGATGTACGGGTTGATCCACACGCACACCTTCTTCACCAGGCCCGAGCTCTTGAGCCGGGCGATCTGGGCTTTCGGGTCCGGGAACCGCTCCGAGTCGAAGACGAAGTCTGTCCATGTGAAGGCCTGTGATTTATTATTATTATTATTATTATTATATGTGAGCTTTTTTTGTGAAAACGAAGGGGTGAAGAAGGGGTAAAGCGCAGGACGGGGGGGAACAGATGAAGCGATTTGGTGTTGGTTACCTTCATCCAGAAGCAGTCGTAATGAAACACGTCAACCTGGGTATTCCGCTCCCTCATGCCCTCCAAGAAAGAGTTGACCGTAGCCTCGTCATAGCTGGTCGTGAAACTAGTACTGAGCCAGAGACCAAAGCTCCAGGCCGGCACCTTCCCAGGCTTGCCCGTGAGGATCGAGTATCGCCGCAGGACCTCCTTGGGTGTCGGCCCGTATATGACGTACCACTTCAGCCGCTGGCCCTCGACGCTCGTCTGCACGCGGCTGCAGCGCTCACTGCCGATCTCGAGCTCGACCCTGCCCGGCGTGTCGATGAAGACGCCGTAGCCGCGCGAGCTCAGCCAGAACGAGACGTTCTTGTACGCCTGGTCGCTCGAGGTGCCCCCGTCAGCGTTCCAGAGCGAGATGGACTGGCCGACCTTGTTGAAGGCACCGAACCGCTCCCCGAGGCCGTGGACGGATTCGCCGATGCCGAGCGTCGTCTGCGTGAAGATGTAGTGCTTGAAGTCCCGCATGTCCCCTGTCTGCATCGGGTTGCTGGGTGCCGGGTTAAAGGCGAGACCGACGCTGCGGGTGAGCAGGGACGTCAATGCCTTGGAGCCGTCCGTGCTGTGGAAGCGAATGTCGAATGTGTGTTCGTCGGGGTGTATAGTTGCCGACAGAGCACCGGCGCTGAGCGTGGTTCCTTTCTCACCTCTGCTGACCTTGGGCTCGATCTCCGGCCGTCCATCGGGGAAGAGGTCAAAGTGAGGGCCCTTGTTCACCGCTCCGGACCAGTGGGTAGTCTCGACGGATATGATGCCATCGGCTGCTGCCTCTATATCCTGAGATGGTTGTTTTGTTAAAATCTGGCAGATACCATACTTGTTCGCTCGGTAAAGGTACTCACTATGGTCAACGTGCTTTGGTTCAACGTGTCTCCTCGCCTAAGGATCTTCCGAGTCGGGCACAGCAAGCTCAAGCCCCTTTCCGTCTGTGCAATGTTGTGAACGTCCTCGGCGTACTGCACCTGCATCCCCTCCGCCGTCAACCACATGCCATCACGAAACTTCATCTTGGGAGATACGATGTTGCCAACCACTTCGAATACCAAAAAGAAAGCTTATCCCAACTAAAAACCAAAAAGTCATATCTATCAGCCCCTCGACATAAAGTACTTTCCAAAGGCCGTGAGGGGATGACGATCACCTACCGAGGCCCGCTCTCATGCTCTCGACACATCTCTGTCCGGTCGCTTAAAATCCTAGTGATCGTCAAGCGCCGGACGGGAATGCGGCCCGGCAATACAGGGTAGCGGGGTAAGTATTGTCCTATTCGTAGCATCTTGTCGTCTTCATGGGATCTCTTGCATGCATCTGAAGATGGCAGAGCCTGAGACGGTAGACCTTTTCAAGAAATCCCACTCTTGACGGCCATGGTCCCTCCCAGTAGATGTGGGCAGACCAAGTTCGGCAGAATACTTACCCACCAATGAGGAGAGTCTTGCCGGGGGCTTCGAAAGCTTCTTTCCCCAACTTTCCCCAAATTACTACTGCTGTACCCCAAGATGGCTTGCACTTGGAATCCATTTGCCGCCTGCCGCTTGCCGCTAGTCTAACTTCCCCACGTCTTTAAAGCTATACGCCATCATCCTCCAGGAACGGCGCCAGGTCTGGGCGATGATGCTGGGGTGAAAAGGTACTTGGTTATCGAAGTGATGTCTGGTTCACCGACAGAGCGGCTCGTCACCGTCGAGATTCCGGACCCGAGACTACCCTAAACATAGGTATATAGTTGCGATGTGACCCCCAGATCCGATGTAGATAAATTACCTTGTGCAGTGCAGGTGACCTTTCTTTAAGCATCGTCGCGGGTGAAAATGAGGAGTTCAGTCACAGTTTTCGCGTCCACCCTGGCCGCCCTGACACCAGGCGTCCTAGGCGACAAGTGCAAGGGCAGCACGTGCACTCCCCTATACAAGGATGCCAGCGCTCCACTGGATAGCAGAGTCGCAGACCTGCTCTCGCGCATGAGCATCGAGGACAAGACATCGCAGCTGATCCAGGGCGACGTGAGGAACTGGCTCGACATAGAGACCTTCGCCCTCAACCAGACCGGGCTCGAGTTCAACATGAAGAACCGGGCGTCGCAGTTCTACGTCGGCGTGCCGATCCCGTGGAACGAGCTCAGCAGGGGCATCAAGTACGGCCAGGACTACCTCGTGCACAACACCACCCTCGGCATCCCGGCCTTTGTCCAGAGCGAGGGCATCCACGGCTTCCTCATCCCGAACGCCACCATCTTCAACTCGCCTATCGGCCTGGCCTGCTCCTTCAACCCCGGCCTGATCCGGAAGATGGCAGAGGTCATTGGGCAGGAGTCTCGCGCGTTGGGTGTCAATCAGATCTTCGGACCCGTTGTCGACCTTGCGCGCGAGCTACGGTTTGGGCGCGTGGAGGAGATGTACGGAGAGGATGGCCATCTGTGAGGGACATCCCTGGCGATCGACTTGCGAGCCTGCATCTAATAATATCTCTTGCTAGGGCGGGAGAGATGGCGTACGAATACGTCATGGGCCTGCAGTCGCGCAACGTGTCGGCCATGGTGAAGCATTTCGTGAGTCTGTTTCCTCTGTATCACACGGCACCAACTTCCAAGTTTCCCTCCATTGACCAGGAACCGAGTAGGCTGGTTTCGGTACCCCAGAACAGGGCATCAACACAGCTCCTGTCCATGGCGGCGAGCGAGAAATGCGAACCACATACCTCCCTCCCTTCAAGCGAGCCATCATCGACGCCGGCGCCGTCTCAGTCATGAGCGCCTATCACAGCTACGACGGGATCCCCGCCGTTGCCCACAAGCAGCTCCTAACGGACATCTTGCGGAGCGAATGGGGGTTTAAGTACTATGTGAGCTAAAAGAACGCCACAATGATCATGACAATATCTGATCGTGGCTGAATTATAGGTCTCGAGCGATGCGGGTGGCACCGATCGTCTGTGCGCCGCCTTTGGCATGTGCGAGGCTGATCCGATCGATAAGCCCGCAGTCGTTGGCTATGTGAGTGTCTGCGAAGCGTAGGTGGGCAAGCATCATGGTACTAATACAGCCATGTCATGTCCAAATAGGCGCTCCCCGCTGGCAACGACGTCGAAATGGGCGGCGGATCGTTCAACTTCGAGAAGATCCCCGAAATGGTTAAGAACAAGAAGCTGCCGATCAGTATCGTGGACCAAGCCGTCGGACGTGTGCTGCGCGCCAAGTTCCAGCTCGGCCTTTTCGAGACCCCCTTCACTGGTGTCCCAGAGGAGGAACAAGCCAAGTATATCAACACGCCTGAGAGTATCAAACTGGCGCGTCAGTTGGATGGCGAATCCATCGTTCTTCTCGAGAATCACAATGGCGTTCTCCCTCTGAAGAAGGATGCTAATGTTGCCGTCATTGGCCCTATGACCCATGGCTTCATGAACGTGAGTCGAGGAGGATGGGCATCTATCTCAGGGTTTCTGCGCCGAACTAACGAGTTACGTTTTAGTATGGTGATTACGTCCCTTATCTGGCACAGTACAGGGGCGTCACGCCGCTCGACGGCATCAAGGCCGCCAGCAAGGGGAAGGTGACATACGCTCAAGGTTGCGAGCGATGGTCCAGCGACCAGTCCGGGTTTGACGAGGCCATCGCAGCTGCCGAGGCCGCCGACGTTGCTGTCGTCGTGGTCGGAACATGGTCACGTGACCAGAATGAGCTCTGGGCCGGGTTGAACGCCACCACGGGTGAGCACGTCGACGTGTCCAACTTGAACCTCGTTGGTGCCATGCCCCATCTCGTCAAGGCCATCATCGACACGGGCAAGCCGACAGTCGTGGTGTTCAGCTCCGGCAAGCCCATCACAGAGCCGTGGATCTCCGATGCGGCGACGGCACTTGTCCAGCAGTTCTACCCTTCGGAACAGGGTGGCAATGCCCTCGCTGACGTGCTCTTCGGAGACGTCAACCCGTCCGGCAAGCTCTCGGTCTCCTTCCCGTACGATGTGGGGACCACGCCGATTTACTACGACTACGTAAATTCGGCACGTGCTTTCCCTGATCCAGGGGCGGTCTACGCCAACGGAACCATTGTGTTCGGACACAACTACGTGCTCGCAAACCCTCTGCCGCTGTACAGCTTCGGCTATGGCCTCTCGTACAGCTCTTTCTCATACTCCAACCTCAAGCTGTCCAAGTCAAGGGCCACTGCTCGGGACACCATCACCGTCAGCGTGGACGTCAGGAACACATCGGACCGCGACGGCAGTGAAGTGGTGCAGCTCTACGTCAAGGACATGATCAGCAGCGTCGTGGTGCCCAACATGCAGCTCAAGGGCTTCGCCAAGGTCGAGGTGAAGGCCGGGGCGACCAGGACGGTCAGCATCGACCTCGACGTCCAGGATCTCGGCCTCTGGAACCTGGCCATGAAGTACGTCGTCGAGCCCGGCGCCTTCACTATCTCCGTTGGAAGCTCAAGCACCGATCTGCGAGCCAACGCTACACTTACAGTAGTTTAGCTGAATAGTACTACAAGTATGCAGGGATTGATGGCAATAATAAAAAGCGTTGCTGTACATGTGCTTTCGAATGAAGCTCAACTTTAAAGTACGCGAAGCTGTCGCCCAGCAAAAGTAGAGGACATCTAATCAGGTTACAGTTAGATGATCGCTATCGTTCCAACATTCGTCCAATCAAGGCAAAGTATATATGCGCTTAGACCAGTTAGAGGGCACTAGGTAAGGTTAGGTTAGTCAACTGTCCCCCACTTTCACACATTGACTTGGCAAGTACAGCTGGAGAGCGGTGACAACTTCTCTGCACAATATGCGTCAAAGTTCTGTGCCTTCTACGTCGTTGAATCGGTCGAGATTATAATTCATAGCATCCTATGCTCTACCAAAGTATGGTCTTTGTTTTCCTTCTCAGTCACTGTGAGTCCAAGCTTCGAGAAGTTTGTGCTGTAGCCTGTGCCTACGGGACCTGCAGGTGGCAGCAGAGCTGAGAAAGCCCCTGTCAATATTGGCCAAGGTCGGTTACATCTTGTAAACTGGGGTTGTCAGTGACTCCAGCGAATCACGCACCCCCGCTTCCCATGAAGATTCCTGTCGTGACCACTCCTGCCCCCCTGCACGGGAGTTCAGACTCCAGAGTCAGACAGCCAGCCGTATTCCGCTGTAAGCGAGCCACTCTACCTAATCCAATAGCCGGGTTTCCATGCCCTCGTACTACGTAATCGGACATGAGAAGGACATGCATGTGATGGAGATTCTGGTTCTGTTTTACTCCCCTCGTGCCCCCTTTCCAATAACAAGCTTCCAATTTGTCTTGTTCGTGCAGGAACCAAAGCAAAACAATCGAGCGGGACGAGAATAGATAGTGCTATCTACCTACTGTGCCAGACAGGATTCAGCTTCGTCTCGATCGGGTTTTAAGAACATACATCCTTATGTACAAGATCGGGACCTGATCTCGACGGTCCACGACTCCACGGTTCGTTCTTGCAGGCTTCCACATGCTGGTTTACATAGTACTTTCCCAGAAGCTCGTGCAGATATGTCTGATCTTGGCAGAAACCGGATTGCTCTCTGCCATTCTGAGTAACTTACATAGGCATAGTTCAACCTTGGTAAGGTAACCTAGGAAAGTACCGTAGCATCCATCGGTCGAAAAAGACAAGCATGGATGCATGGCTCCTTCCATCGCACATGTACATAGTAAAATCAAGGCACGACCGTTTCCAGATCCATCCACCTGCTTGCTCAGGTGGACGAGGTTGCATACTAAGTACATAATAAGACATTCCTCTCCCTTCTCTCCTGCCTGTGCTCTCGCAGATCATCCGCTTCTTTGCGACTGGCGTGGGCAGAATCCATAGCACGGTTGGCGGTTGCAAAACCCAGATAGCAGGCGTCATAAACTGGCGGAATCATGGCGCTGAACTCCCATCAGCGCGTAGCGGCACCGCGGAGGACCGGCCTCGCTCTGTTCTCCATGTTGTCATTCCTGGTACTAGGCGCTCTCCTCGCGTCCAACTTGATTGGATTGGCCGAGGCAAGGCGTACTTCAGAGTATGAACGTATTGCGCGCGAGCAGGCGTCATCATCTTCATCCAGAGCACGCGCACAGGCCAGAGGCGACAGGTACCTCATCGGTGCCGGCAAGGGAGATATTACTGGGCCCCCAGGTAGGTATGCAACTTTGCCATCGTATAATGCCCAACGCTAACTTGTGTGTGTGTGAAACAGTCGAAATCCAATTTGCTGTACGCCTCCCTCCAGTCAAGCAGCATATCAAGTACTTACTGTTATCATACCGTAGGGCTACGCAGACTTGAACCAGGTAGGCACCGGGCTGAGGCAGAGACTCTACTCCCGCGCCTTCATCGTCGGCGATGTGAACAACCCCTCGGATCGGTTCGTGTACCTCGTCCTCGACACTGCTACCGGCGATACCGCTGTGCGAAACGGCATTCTCGACGGACTTGCCGCTCTCGGCCAGGAATACTCCGTCTACGGCCAGAGCAATGTTGCTGTCACCGGAACACACTCGCATTCCGGGCCCGGCGCTTGGTGGAACTATCTACTTCCCCAGATCACCAGCTTCGGCTTCGATAAACAGAGTTATCAGGCCATTGTGGACGGTGCTGTTCTGTCCATCAAGAGAGCCCACGAGTCACTAACTGAGGTGCGTACTGCAACTCTTGAACGACTGGGTCTGTATGAGGGTTGAGCTAGGCTAATCGCAGTATTTCTAGGGCTACATCGATTTTGGTATATGCAGACGAAAGTCTTGAGAGAGGTGAAAGCGGCTAACAAATAGTGCAGGATCTGTCAACATCACCGACAGCAACATAAACCGAAGCCTGTACGCCTACATGAACAACCCCGCCGAGGAGCGAGCCCGATATGGCGGCGACACGGTCGACAAGGAGATGACGGTCCTCAAATTCCAGCGCGCCTCTGACAGCAAAAACATCGGTATCCTGACCTGGTTCCCCGTCCACGGTACTTCCGTCTACCAGAACAACACCCACGTGACGGGAGACAACAAGGGCGTGGCCGCATACCTGTTCGAAAAGGCCATGGAGGGCGATGCCTCGGCTGCCGACGGTTTCGTCGCTGCCTTCTCACAGGCCAACGTTGGCGACACGACCCCCAACACCCTTGGCGCATGGTGCGTGTCATCATTTCAGTTAGCAATGCAGGCATCATCTCAAACTGATACATCATAGGTGCGACGACGGTTCCAACCAGATGTGCAGCTACGAAAACAGCACATGCGCCGACGGCAAGTCGCAAAAGTGCCACGGGCGAGGACCGGCTTTCGATAAGAACGACATGGGTATCACGAGCTGCTACGAGATCGGTCAAAAGCAATACAACGGAGCTCGATCCGTATACGTATGTGCCCTCTTCATCCCATTCCGCTGCTAACCAAGGATTACTCACACCGGCTGATAGGATTCGCTCGCCTCCTCTGGCACTCCGGTCGTCGGCTCGTCCGTCAAGGCATTTCACTTCTTCCACGACATGCGATTCTGGAAGTTCCAGCTAGAAGACGGAACAGAGGTCCAAACCTGCCCCTCCGCCCTCGGGTATAGCTTCGCAGCCGGCACGACGGATGGACCCGGAGCCTTCGACTTCACGCAGGCCGACTCGGGGTCACCGAGCGCGAGCCCCGTGTGGGAGGTCGTCAAGGCGCTCATCCGCGAGCCCTCGATCAAGCAGAAGGAGTGCCAAAAGCCGAAGCCCGTCCTCCTCGACGTGGGCGAGCTCGACTTGCCATACCCGTGGAGCCCCAACATCGTCGACATCCAGATGCTGCGCGTGGGGCAGCTCGTCATCATCGTCAGCGCCAGCGAGGCGACCACGATGGCCGGGCGCAGGTGGCGCGCCGCCGTCAAGTCGGCCGCGCAGGGCATCCTCCCGGGCGCCGCCGAGCCCAAGGTCGTCCTCGGCGGGCCGGCCAACTCGTACAGCCACTACGTCACCACGCCCGAGGAGTACGCGATCCAGCGGTACGAGGGCGCCAGCACGCTCTTCGGCCAGCATGAGCTGCACGCGTACATCAACCTGACGGTCAGCAACATCCACCACCTCGCGCCCGGCGCCACCACGTCCCCGGACCCGGGGCCCAGCCCGCCGGACAACCGGAAGAAGTCCCTCTCGTTCATCACGGGCGTCGTACAGGACAACGCGCCCATCGGGAAGAAGTTCGGCGACGTGCTCGCGCAGCCGTCGGCACAGTACGCGCGCGGCGCCGTCGTCAACGCGACGTTCCAGGCGGCGAACCCGCGTAACAACCTACGGCAGGAGGCCACCTTCGCGTCCATCGAGAAGCTAAGCGGGGGGGATTCGTCGTCGTCGTCATCATGGAGCCAGGTCCGCGACGACTCGGACTGGGACTTGGTGTACACGTGGAAGCGCACGAACGAGGCGCTCGGGTATAGCGAGGTCACCATCTCGTGGGAGACGGCCTGGAGCGCGCAGCCGGGCACGTACAGGATTGTCTATTATGGCGATAGCAAGGCCCCGTTCACGGGCGCCATCACGCCGTTTTCGGGGACGAGTAACTCGTTTGTGGTTGTTTGATTCAACACCTAGGTTGGTTACTTGGTTAGCTAGGTTTTTGGTTAATATAATATCCGGATGGAATAGGAGAGATGATTGATCAGGGGGAATTTCTGCGAGTTTGGGTTGATGGTAGCCATCGATGCCCTAAAGGCTTGGATGTTCGACTTTGGCAGCTGAATGAACCTACTACTGCTTGAGAACTGAAGGGGTTGGTTGTTATTTTTGAATATACCAGGTTTCGCGTCGAGGTAGACTCTTCCTATTCGTTCTAATCCACATATTCAAAATCCATCAATCACCCATTTAATCTGCAGAGCTCGCCAAATAAATGCCCGTGGATACATACAGAGAGAGAGGCCTGGTTGGTTTGTTGGTCATGTTGGGATTTTCCTGTATTAAACGAACATGCTCCTTCCCTCTCCTCTGCATCTCTTCTTTTATGTAATGTATGTATGTATATAAAGATATCTGTCATCCATCTATATTTTGCACAAGTCAGCTAGTCCCAAGCAACGAAGATATGAACAAGCAACGTCATTCATTCAGATGGGATCGGGGTTTTTAACATCCTATCCACCCTTCAAAATCACACGCACGCACACACTCTCCCCCCCTCTCTCAATGTTCCTAACCCACTAACTCTGCTGACCTCTATCCTACTCCATATGATGTGTGTATACCATCCCTCCCTTCTTTTCTTTCTTCTCCTCTACAAGTCCTTCCTGTGTTCCCGAGTTGTGGTAAGCACTCCACTCCTCATCTGCCTACCTACCTTAGCTGGGTCAGTACAGAATAAAAAACTTACACTTCTTAACCTGCCAAAGCAAACCAACCCTCTTTTCCCCTCGCCCCATCCCATCTCCACGGAGACTTGCTTGTAGTGTAGGTACGTATGTACTCAATTTGGACTGCCCTGCCTGCCTGCCTACTTGTTTTTATTTTTTTTAAAAAAAGAGGGGAAAGCCAAAAAAAGGTCTCGTTTGTA
This sequence comes from Xylariaceae sp. FL0594, assembly GCA_022385605.1. NCBI lineage: Eukaryota > Fungi > Ascomycota > Sordariomycetes > Xylariales > Xylariaceae > Xylariaceae sp. FL0594. Next base: position 125,516 of record MU280843.1, read on the forward strand.
GAGGAGAAAATAAACACATTGAGCAAATAAAATCCCTGCCAAAACCATTATCTTTTAAAAATAATATCTTCAGGGACAGTGACGTTCTAATTATCCAATGCCCCTGAAGAGAACCAGTGAGTGAGTGATGCAGTTAGAAAAGCAGACAGTTCAAGAAAGATAGAAGGTAAGAAAAGCCGAATGGTTCAAAAAAAACAAGTGTCAGATTACCACCCATTTGGAGCCCCTACCCCGAGTCGAACTGGGAGCCTTGCAGGTTGTAGAAGTGGTGGTAGAGGGAGTGAACGCCCGAAGGGGACTTACAACCCATACCACTGTACCACCACTCCTACAACGAAGGTCCCCCAGCTGTCCTCCCCGGGTTCCCATCAGCACGTGCTCACAATGGGCCTTATATACCTCTCCCTTTAGCCCCTCCATGTGTGAATCATACGTACGTATGTAGCGATAGGTAGGTGAGGTACGTAGTTACGTACCCATGTAGGTACATACCAGTCCTCTGATGAGCAGAATCAGTCAGTACATAGGTACAGTGGTATGAATGAACACCTGTAATTCCAAAACACGATACCAATTTTCCCAGAGTACGCTGACCTAACCAAACTCGTAACTACATACGGCCTTCCAGAGTCTAACTGACAATCTGTCTCATATCTATGATAGGAAAGGGAACAAAAGGACCGTGCCAATCGTAGGCATGGGGTCAGCAAAAGGAGCAACGCCCCAAGAAAGCCCCGATAAGAAAGAATACAATACAAAAATGTACGAAAAGCGTCGACCAATCTCTCATACCCCCCAAAATGAAAGAGCAAAAAAGATCAGGCGCCAACGTGAGCCGTCCTCTGTTGCTGCTCGGGATTAGGGGTGAGTCGGCGTGATAGATCCGGCACTCCCACGCGATCAGCCATCCGATCCGGGACCAGGTCGGGGGATACCGACCGAACGGGGTATTCGGTGGCGGGCGTCGCGCGTAGCAGCCGCGAGGTCATAGGCTGAGGCGCGTGGATGGTAGGGGACTGGACCTCGTCGACGACGATGCTCTTGGGAACGGGAGGCGGGTTGGGTCCTGTCCGGACCCTCGAGGGCAGAATCTGCTCGAAGCCCATCTCTCTGGCGACCTTCTCGATGCTCTTAAAATACTGTATAATCATGTCAGTGGCCGTCACCAACGGCGCGAGCAATAAGCCGAGTAAGCTCACCTTTACGGTCTTGACCTGGAGTTCGAGCGTGGCATCTTCATCACAGACAATCATGGGATGAGGGTGGAGTTGCAGACTCGAGAGCGTCCACATATGGTTGACACCCTGCTCGATGCACTTCTGCAGAGCCAGAGACTTGCGGGCGCCCAGGATGATGACGACGACCTCCCTGGCCTCCAGCACCGTCTGGACACCTACGGTCAGGGCCATCCTGGGGACCTTGGCGATGTCGTTGTCGAAGAAGCGCGAGTTGGCCAGGATGGTGTCGTAGGCGAGTGTCTTGACTCGAGTCCTCGAGGCCAGGCTGGAGCCGGGCTCATTGAAGGCGATGTGGCCGTCCTCGCCGATGCCGCCGAGGAAGAGGTCGATGCCGCCAACACGCTTGATCTTGGCCTCATACTCGACGCACTCAGCCTCAAGGTTGGGCGCATTGCCGTTGAGGATGTGCACGTTGTTTGGGTTCACATTGACGTGCGAGAAGAAGTTCTTCCACATGAAGGAGTGGTAGCTCTCGGGATGATCGCGAGGGATGCCGACATACTCATCCTAGACAAACCACTTGTTAGAATGGACAGCGGTACGAAATCACATGCACGGGAAACCAACGAGCCAAGGCATACCATGTTGAAAGTAACGACATTTTCAAAGGAGATCTGGCGACGACGACGACGACGACGACGAGTTAGCTACTTCCTTCATTCCCTATTCGTCCCCGTGCTGTAAACCGTACCTCGCTGGCCTTGTACTTCTCCACCAAGATCCGATACACGCCAAGGGGGCTGGAGCCGGTAGGCAGCCCGAGCACGAATGGGTGTGAAGGGGAGGGGTTGAAGTGACGAATGCGGTCGATAATATAATTAGCCACATAAAAGCTTGCCGTCTCGGCATCGTCGCGGATAATGAGCCTCATGTTGGCTTTGCTTAAAATAGGGAAGGTTATAAACAACAAAGAAGGCAAGGAAGAATAGCTATGTTTAGATTAGGGTGGTATTGTCTAGGACGAACGGGTCCTTTGGGGAGCTGCAGCTTGTTAAACCTTAGGTGGAAAGTGGGAAAGGGAGAAAATGTATAAGAATCTGAGGACCGGCACTTGACTTGATGGCAGTTTTGAGGGCGGCCGTTACATTTTCTGACTGGAAGGAAATGCCCAGGTAGGGAGAGCGGAGGTGGCAAGTTGGTTACTCGGTAAACTAGGTTTGGGCTTGTTGCTCAGAACGTGCGGCGACGCCAACTTACACTTTGGATCCTTCGGCATGAAATGAAACGTTTACTGCGCTACAGTCGGCACGAACAAAGGACGATCCACCGAACGGACCAAGGACACAGGCACCGTAACAAGACTCGGCTGCCCAGCCCGGGGTTTGGATGCCGGACCTGGGCATAGTAATGACAAGGCAGGCAAAGAGTCACTTCACTAACCTTAGTACAGGGTAGGTAGGTACTGCGCAGTGCGCGGCCATGCATACATGCGGCATGTATGTATGCATGTATCATACTGATGTCTCGGGAAATATTAGTGCGCCCACCATGTTGAACGTTGCGGTTGCTAGGTAAGTCTAGTGGCTTCTCGTTGAAAAGCTTACCAAAGGTCCAAGGAGTCAAGGACGATATACACGTCATTTTGTCAGGTGCAGCGGCCAGTCGAGCTCATCATGTAGGATGCTCCCCGCCGTGATAGGTCGACCGGAAATTCACACGCCTCGCCAATCCTGACCAACCAGCTGCTTGGGCCATGCGATCTCGGCATTATTCTGGCATCGAAGCCATAAAAGCTTCTTCCTCACGTTCTCTCTGTCTGGGGTTGGTGGACAGTTTGGGAAGTTGGGGTGGCTACCTTCAAAGTTCCCGTGGTGGATCTGCTTTGAACCCAGAACATTACCTAAGCATATAATGCAAGTTCTGGGGAGAAAAACTTGGACCTACATAGTACCCTGCACTGTACAACATACCGTAGGCGGAAGTATGTGTGTAATAATGATGATCTACCGTTGTCTGCCGCGTACTCACAATCGGAAGTGCAGGATTAATCCAGTAAGCAACAGGTCAGATGCATTCGTCAATTTCTCCCCACCACCGCAATCCCATGAGGGTGATTATTACAGAAGTTGGTCATAGGTCGCCAGGAAAGCCAATTGCGCGGTACAGCAGTATTTATGCAAGCCAGCCGTGTACGATATGGGTCCTTGACAGAGCCGCATTTACATACAACTAGGTTAAATGCGTCACAGCGTTCCCATGGATTTGTTGACGTGGTAAAATATGGTACCGTACCTAGCGAAGAATATGCATACCCGCCTGTGGCTGGATGATCATTTTCAAAGCGGAGGAGTGAGGGGAAGGGTGAGAAGTATTACATAGTATACTCCTAGCTCTATATCTCCCTCTTGTGCCGCTCATGCAACCGAAGGTAAGGTAGGTGGTAATAATCCATTGATTTGATAACGAGATATCTGGTCATGGTAGCATTCGGAATGCAGTGGCAGTTGAATACCACCATCAATTACATATGCACACCCCCAACCATACTGTACAGAAATGCTGCGTGCTATACATGGATGTGACCCGAATGCCATGATGGGCCATCATTTCAACTACCAAAATCTATTCACATTTTGAGGCTGGTCATCGGCGCCCAGTGAATATCAGATAAGTTTAGGCAGTTACATGCCTGATATGGGTAACACGATCGGTGACATACTTAGGTAAGGAACGATGAACATTGGATACAGCCCTATACAGGTAATCACAGGCCTGTCTCGAGGAAAGTGTGGCTTGTAGTGGCCCCTGAATTAATACTAAAAAAGCATCTGCTAGTAGTCTAATAATATGCAAGTAACAAGCACCTGCCCGCAATCCCATGGTTTCGATGTAATTATACCGGGGCCTACAACGTTACATCACCAATGAACTCCCACCTGCCAGTCATGGCTGCCCTGACTGCCCAAGAAAGCAAGACAGGCAAGACATCGATTGTAACCGGTTGTTCGTCCTCAGTCCAATTTTGTCCAATTGCTGCCGAGAAACCTGGCGAAGCCTGGTTACACCCCTTAGTAAACCCCCCATCGTTCCCTTCCTCGGCATGGTTTTCTCGAGATTCGTCGTCCTATGTATGGTTACAGCGCAAACCTTTCTGCGATCCATCCGTCCATCCACCCACCATCCACCTGATTGGAACTGCCTAGGTTATTAGACAGGCAGTTGCAACCTGCGCGAAACACACGGCCGCACAGGGACGACCGGCCCATCGACGATTGTCGTCCCGTCCCCCAAAGATTGCCAAGGGGTCCACCTGCCTACCTGGGCCAGCATTTGCGCATGCGTGTTTGCTGTTCTATTCGGCCCTCTTCACAGGACTTTGTCTCATGAAATTGATTGATTGATAGAGAGATCGTCGCCATCAGCTATTGTGCTTCTGTGCACCGTGTAGACTAGGTTAGGTACGTCTTTCACCCTCATACTTCGGTGTCCCTAATCTACGGCCTAAGTTACAGGATAACTAAAGGCGCACGTTTGATACATATTGTCTATCTAGGCAGACTAGGTTAGACCCTGGTAACTACAAGTATGTTCTAACTTAAGCTCCCAGGTGCAAGAGATCATTTTCCACCCGTAGCGTCGGGAGTCAGGCCCCTGTTGCCTCGTTACAAGCAGGGGGTCGTTTCGTTCGATCAGCTAGTCTGGTTCGCTCGTATCTGACAAGCTCTTGGATTGAAGTTGCGTGTTGCTGGCGTTGTGTTGCGACTGTTTACCTACCCAGTCACAACGATAACCTCCTGCCTCCCAACTGACCATCGTCTTCACCGCCGAGATTTGACTTGTGCTGCTTGTGTTTGAACACGGTATCAGGAAAGGTACCTTAACTACCACTGTTGCTCTCTGTAGTACTTCTGTTTGCTGTCCCCGGCGGAAAGGACGCCCCCCCGTATCCATCCGCTGACTGCTCCTCTTATTACAGAATATTAGATTGCATATTATTCGTAGTACCTGCTGCATCGACGGTACATGATAGTCTGCGGCCATCATTCGCTCATATCGCATCACTTAGACGTGCTGTAACTTACCTATTAGGGCCGACCACCTAATTTGTTCTGTTACCTGCCTTCCTTCAAGTTCCTTCAGCTCAGACGACGGCCATTCTGCGGTTGGGTCGCCGTTTGTTGTCTCATCTGCGGATCGCATCGCATCGCACAGCCAGCCAGCCAGCCAACCAGGCCGGCCGCTCTCCATCGTCTTCTCGCTGCGCGGCCATTGTACCGGCGAGTTCCATTTCTTCCGGCCCAGATCTTTTGCCGTCCAATTCGAGTCTTCGACACGTCCCGGGGGCACAAGGTGCAACATTCACTCGTTTGTACAGCTGTACTCATTACACACATACTCCCTTGGATGGTACCCCGTCGATCTGTCATTCCGTCACTCTCCCTCCTCCAAGACATGGTAGCGGTTGTTGAGAGGTCCGATATCTCCAAATCAGCCTCTCCGCTACGCTAGGTTAGGTTGTTTTGCCTGACCTTTGAAGGAATCCATCCGGGTATATAGATACCGACCCCACCCCCAGCCCACTCGGAAAGGAAAGAGGGAGGTCGTTCTGTTGTTGTTTTTTTCTTCTTTTTCTTTTCCATGCTGCCACTCGTTTCTGCCATGACCAACCTGAGAAAATCGTTGCTGGCGGCGCTCAAGTCGTTCTTGCGGGGCAAGTCTTTTTTGCAGGCCCTGTTCGCGTTTTGGATCAGCCCGTCCAAGATAAAAGACCAGCACGGCAACGGGCAGGCGATAGCTGGCTCAAAAGCCATCGCGGACTTCTTGAAGGAGGCAGAGGAGCGGCTACTTGGCCCAGTCCAGGGCGATCGGTTGAGGACTTTCTCGGCGGATCTCAAGGCGCAATTCCGGGAGCGGTTACATACACATCCCGAATGTATGTTGCCGTCTTTCAACCATCTCCTGCCGACGGGTAAGGAGATGGGTCAATTCCTGGCCCTCGATGTGGGTGGATCGACGCTGCGGGTTGGCTTGGTCGAATTACGGGGAAGAGAAGCCAAGGGGCGCGAATGTAAGATTGTGCGCCTGATCAGTTTCAAGATTACGCCGGCCATCAAGAAGCTACAAGGCATGGCTTTCTTCGACTGGATGGGAGAGCGGATACGAGAAGTCCTTCATAAAGACGGAACGACACATACCCAGAGGCCCATCCCAATAGGCTTAGCGTGGAGCTTCCCCGTTGAGTATGTCCCCTTTCTCTCTCCCTTGCTTGATGAGCCGAACTCCCCGCATCAACTAACGTACTCCGAAAGGCAAGTATCTCTAGGCGGTGGCCTGTTAATGGGCATGGGTAAGGGTTTCCTCGCCACAGAGGGCCTCTTGGGTCAAGACCTGGGCGAGATAATCAAGGTCGCCTGCAAGAAACAGGGTCTCGATGTTCAGCTTGCCTCGATCATCAACGACAGCACGGCGACGCTGCTGTCGCAGGCTTACGCACACGCCGAGACGCGGTTCGGCCTCATCCTGGGCACCGGTACCAACATTGCCGTCCACTTGCCCGTCTCCGCCCTTGGTCGAGTCAAGTATGGCTCACGTGCCGAGAGTTGGTTTGAGGCGGCCAGTCACGTAATTGTCAATACGGAGCTGGGTATGTTTGGCCACGGAATCCTTCCCATGACGCGGTGGGACGAGCAACTGAACGCCACGCACCCGCGACCCGAGTTCCAACCGCTCGAGCACTTCCTAAGCGGCTACTACCTGGGCGAGATCTGCCGCCTGATAATCGTCGAGGCTGTGGAAACGAAAGGCTTATTAGGTGGCCATTTACCGCCCTCTCTTGTTGAGCCATATTCCCTCGATACCGAGGTTATCTCACGGATGGAGGCGTACGTCTCTCCTCCCATATCTCCCTACTATTGTAGGCTTAGATGTACTGACATAAAGTCCTTTACGTAGTGATACTTCCACTTCACTTGAAAAAGCCCTTCTAGCCTTTACCACCGCCCACCCATGCCCTGTCCCAGCCACGGCCGAAGATATCTCGGCGATCCGGACCCTCGCCTCCTTCATCTCACGGCGGTCAGCAGCGCTACTCGGCGCGGCCGTTTTCGCACTCTGGGAACTACGGTACGAGACGGCCGCCGAGCAAGCACGCGACAGCGCTGGGGAGGAGAAAGGAAGCGCACTCGAAGACGTCACTACACCACCACACACCAAGGTCGCCTTCAACGGCTCCGTCCTCGAACACTACCCCGGATACCTGGCCAAGTGCCAGAACCATATTGCGACCCTAGTCGCCGGCGCCGAGAACCCCATTCTGGCGGCCGGCTCTATCCACCTAGTGCCGGCAGTCGAAAGCTCCATCATCGGTGCCGCCGTCGCCCTGGGCTGCGCTCTCGGCGAAGAACACGGTGTATAGGTTGTCGATCATTGACGTGACGTCAAAGTGACTTGTAAATATTTCTTGTTCCTACCTTATCGGAACTGCTCCGGTGTTTGTTTTTAGACGCTTTAACCATCTGCGGTGGCCATGATGTCTCTCTGTTTCAGCTATGCGACATTCTATGGGAGGCAAAGCCTTTTTGCATCGTACCGTTGGTTTTCTGCTTACTCTTCATGGGGAAGGGGGAAATGGATGGGGAGGGAAGTGGTTAGGGTTGGCTTTTACCATCATCACCCTTTTCGCTCAAACTGTACATAGACTCACCTGAAAACATAGCTTAGCTACCAACCAATGATTTATTAGTGGGTATTTTGATTTTCTCTCTAGGTGAAACTTCACTATACATACAGAGACGTAGTCTGTAGATTTGGAAATTTTGGGTTTACAGCACGATAGGCAGATAAGTAAGTACCTAGCTAAAACGAGGATATGAACAAGGGGGTATAATTGTGGGATGAAAAATAAAACAGAAAACAGACATTTCAGCTCCTTCCTCTTTCCCTTCTTTTCCTCCTTCCCTGCCGAAGAAGATGCATGCATACCTGGGGTGTTTTTTCTGTATAAAACTACAAAGCTAGTACTTTGCACCCCACGACCCAAAAAAAAAAACATACAACATGTCCAGACAACCGCTGACTACCTACAGGATCCGGAGACCAGCAAAGACCAAACAAAACTATACTTTCCCTAAGCAAGGGGGGAGGGGAAATCATGGTAAGGAGGTGCAGTAAATAAGTACACGTATTTCTTGCCCTCCATCAGGCTTTTGCAAATGGAAGGGGGAAAAAAAGAAGCAAAAAATCACCCAGGTTCTTCAAATCGTTAAAAACTCGCCCCCGTTCAGTACTCTTGGAAAATATGTATATGTATCACAGCTGAGTTGAGTCAATCAATCAATCCGCCGAGAAATATCTCTTGGATTTGCTCCTGAGTTGTTGCGCTTTGATCTCTTGCGGCAGGGCGATATGGTGTACTAGATGAGGACGGTAGACCGTATCGACTAGAGGCGTCCTACTTTAAGCGTCAGTTTATTCGTTATCCCTTGAAAAGTTCGTCCTGGGGCTTCGCTTACCAGTCATCCACGCTGAGTGGGAAATACTCGTACAACTCCTCGTCCTCTTCTGCTGGACTGCCACCCGCAATGTGACTCGTCAGTGTACGGTGTATCCGCGGACTCGTCAACGATTCCGTCGTCGAGCGGTTGTTCGGGCTACGTTCGTCTTCTGATAGGGACAAGTTGATGGGTGCGCTCGGAACCGACGAGTGCTTCGCATTCTTGGGCGGGCTTTCCTGGTTCCACCCGGGAACGGGCGGTCTACTTATATTCGGCGAGACGGCTATCCTTTTAGCCGGGTGGTGCTGGTTGTTCTGTGTATGTGTAGAGCCGGGAGTGGCTACCCAGTCGCCCGTCCTGGAACTTGTGCTGTTGACCGACGTATACTGATTTAGAGACTGTGTCGAGTCGGTCTTCTCCGTCTTCAACGTGGGTGTGGGCGCGGTGCTCGCATCGCTTTGGGCCCGAGCCCTCTCGCCGTTATTTGCCGGCTTCTTCTCCGCCGACAAGGACACATCTTTCCGGCTGTCGAAATTCCGGGGACTCCGCCCACGGACGATGACCGGCCCGCTCTGGATATCGGCAATCTTCATCAGCTCGCCGCTCGCCTTCATTTTCCCAAGCAGGCTGATCTGCACCACATAGTGTTGTTGCAGGCCTTTTCGTCGCCCGTTATTCGCTGTTGCGCTCTTGAATTGCAGGCGTTTCCACGATACTGGCAGACTGACTCGATGACCGTCGACCTCCTGACCTCCGCTCAGGTCCAGCAGAATCTTGGGCGGCGCGCCCTGTACTTTGGTTTCCTGTCCCTCGCCGAGGGCCGGGTTGTTGCTTTTCCAAGGTATGCTGATGACCTCGGTAGGTTTGCCCTCGATGCTTTCGATGGCCGAAATGGACGCATAGAATTCAGTGATGGGGATCGCACGGCCCTGTTCATTCATGACTTGGGTGCAATGCCTCGGCATCGTGATTAGCCCCGAGCACTGCCAAAGATTGCGTCGATAACATGTTAACTCCAGCGGGCGGCCCGTCGTTTCTCCTCCAAACACGTCTTCGGCGACGAAGAACATGCCGTATAACTCGGCCGTCATGTTCACCTCGGAGTAGGTACCCAGGGCATCGTCGAGAGGGGTCGCTTTCATCGAGGTCGACGAGAATCCGAGCAATTTGTCGTCCGGCTGCTGGGGGGACGACCCCTCATCATGTAAGGTCTCACGGTTCGGAGTGGTTTCGTAAGGTCTCGAGTAATTGAACGGATCTTCAAAAGTCGTTGTGAAGGTATCGAAGTCGACTGAGGGCGTAAACGTAAAGGGCGGTATGCTCCCATTGACACTACTCCTAGGGGCAACCTGATTAGAACCTTGTCTAGTACAAAGATAGACGCCTACTTACAGCATAGCATCATCAAAATTCATCTCATGGTCGAACCCGTCGATCCCGAGTCCCGGAGCGGCCATGGAAGGGTTCATTCCTATAGCGTCGCCAGGGCCGGGCACCGGCATCGAATTATACGCCGCCATCGCATCGTAGGACCGATAGCCCCCTTTACAGAAGGTCGCTCGAGGCCGCGATTCTAATGCCGTTGTTGTTGGAAACGACGATGTGCAAACGCTGGTAGCGGCGCTCTCTGCGTGGGAGGTGTTTTACGTGAAAGTCTTGGAGAGCGAAGGACGATCAGGTTTCTACTGCTGTAACCTAGTATGTATGGCGCGACTATTGAATCTCTTTGGGGTGTCTTCGGAACACCTAACACGAGTTCGAAATAGGAAACGTTCGTTCCTCCCAACCAAGGTGGTGAATGACAATTACCGGCAGAAGGAATCGTGAATTGCTTACAGCGAGGGGTCGTTTCGCAACATGTGGTTTCGCGTAAGCAAACGGGAGACTGGATACCCTGCCCAGGACTTGTTTGAGCGGATGTACAACAGTACAGCAGCACAGCAGTTGAACCCCTTCTCGTCGTAGTGGAGAACCGTAGGCTCTCGGCCGCCAACCGGGGCTGGTGATTTACTTATGTAAGTGCTTGCGTGCTTTTAACAGGTAGGTGAAGGTCGAACAGTGTCCCAAAGATCTGGCTAGACAGGCATAGGCGAGAAGCCACGAGGTATCAGTCCAAGTTCAACGTAACCTTAGAGTTGCAGAGTTTGATTGTATTTGCTGCACTTGAACAGATAGGTGAGCTATACCAAGGCTCGAATCGAACACGAACAACCAGAGCCTCTAGGAATATGAATATGGCATGTCGGCCGCACCCGGTCCGATCATGTCAGCAGCCTAGATACTTATTCCATACCGTTGTTGTCGACAACTTGGGGTGGTGTTTGTTTGGTAACGACACATGACGAGACGTGCAGTGGTCTGTGGTCCCTGAAACTAGCCGCCTTTCTTCATCTCTCTGCGCAACTTCTAGAAGTAAATTGACCTCACCAAAATCATATGATAAGGCGGTTGTAAATTGCAACTGCCAGACCAAGATGTGCCAACCTCCGTTCCTCGGTCCCGGAAGATAAGAGATCAACGAAGGGCGATAAACAACTTGCTACAGAATACTACCCTAGAAAGATAACAGCCAACTTCAAGTTGTACCTTAGCCACACAATAAGGTAGTTGCCTTCTCCTTATTCTCTACTACCATTCTCCAACCTGTCATTCCCATCGCAGCTACCCTCTGGTAAATACTACTGTTCCAAGGAGGAAGGAGGAAGGTAAGGCAAGGTACCTGACACCACCTTTACTTTAGCGCCGGGCTGTCCCCAAGGAAGTAGCACCAGTTTGGGCTTAGCGGACGGTAGGCGTTGGAGGATTCAAGCAAATCATGTTGCCGTCCCCAATCCTCCTGACTCCCACAGAATCTGGGGTTCGCCCCCTCGGGCCTTGATTTGTATGCAGCTTAAGGTATTCTTGTAGGAGCTTTGTTCGGGGTTCTTTCTTTCATCTCACCTCCTTGTTAACGGCCGTTGGTACACAACAGCTGGTTCCCCTGCGCCTTGTTGTAAGCACTTAACCTTAAAACCTCTGACATTCCTTGAACCCACCCATTGAGGCTTGTCAAAACCTGCACTAAAGCTTGAATAGTATGCGGAGACAGGACGACGAGGAAGGATTCTGCAGGGTCCAAAACCCCCAAAATATCCAAATATCCATTAGTCTAGCTGCCTGCTGAACTACAGTATATATATCGGATATGTCCATATTAAGATCGATAGGTCAAAGTTCCAGATTATGCAATGCGATGGTGCTCTCGTCAGGTCGTAAGTTTACACTTGTGAAATACATAATGCCGTACCTCCCTCTATGTAGCTGTCGAAAGATGATTGAAACAACATCGTTGATAGATGTTCAGTTCATATCGAGCCACTAATATATACTGCATTAAATCTCGCCCACGGACGGTACTGTCAATGTGGGGAAAAGGCAAGATTCACTTACATGTTCTGGCGAGTTGACCACTTCGTCAAACGTCTGCTGTGTCTCGAATCCCATAGCAGAAAAGAGATCGTGCGTCTCTCCCGTGACCTATTTTATCATTAATAAACCATGACCATCTATCTGGCGATATCCAGGTAACTCCATGTACTGACCCAGCTCAAGATGCTCTTCGCCGACTTCTGCGACTTGTTCTGCCTCACGCCCATGAAAACCAGTCCCTGAAGCACGAGGCTGGAAGGCGCCGGCGTTGACGGGGGCACTATTGGGGCGATGATACCGCCAACCTCGTGGTTCCCCGTGCCGTGTAGGGAGGGTATGAATGCGGGCAAGTGACTTGCTTTGTTGCAGATGATGACGACTCCCAGCACACTGTCCGGTGCTGCCTTTGCTCTCACGACACCGCAGTTCTGGTCCTGGAGAGCTGCGCGGTAGAGCTCTACGATTTCCGGTCCCGCATGGGCCGCCACCAGGGCCAGGACCGACTCGCCATTGTCCATCGACTTGATCAGGTCGAAACTAATGTTCGCCCGCTGGATGCTCTGGAGCAGACCTTCCGGCGCAGTCCAAGCTCCGAGATCTTCGATCGCCATGTTGGCTAGTCGTTTGGGGAACTGCGTATCCCAACCTATGTTGTCAAACCAGCTCCTGATGCTCCCGCTCTCGTCGACAGGCACACCGGGAAACACGCCGGGATAAGCGAGTCCAAGTTGGACCTTGTTGATCCCTGGCTTTTGCAGTAATGCCCGCATAGCCCGGCGATGAAGTGATCTTCCGATGGACACGTTCCGTTTCGAAGGATCGACGAATATCGCTCCGATAATGCCCACGCCGTTTATGAAGTAGGTGGCGACAAACCCATACAGCATATTCGTGCTGCTGTTTCTTACAACGAAATGAGACTCTTCAAGCCTGGACGAATGAAGCTCGAAAGAGGCCGCCGTCGTTGCCACATACGGCAAGCTTGGCGTGCTGGATCTGGCGAGTGTCTTGAGAAGCTCATCAAGACCATGCTCGTCCCGGCTCCGTTCGTAGTTCTCGACAAGCCACTGCTGCCTCGTCTTGGTCACCTTCTTGCTCTTCCTCATGGTTCCCGGCATGGAGCCCTGCGGCACAAAGTCCCCGTACAAGGCTCGGACAAGAGAGGCCATAGCGGTCTCGGTAAAGTCAAAGGTACAAACATAGGTGCCAATCATCTTCTCCATGGCGAAGTCGTAGGGCGAGCTGACTGCCACTACGATGAGCGACTTCTTCTGTCCCGTGCCACGCAACATATGGCACATGGTGGCCACATGCTTGGTGAAACCATTCTGGTACATGTTGCGGTTCGCATCCGCTGTAACTATGATGATAGCTGATGCCCTGTTGATAAGATTCTCATGCACTGAATATATGGTCAGTTTGTCACGTTATTCAACCGTATAAGGCGATCTTCTTACCTGGCCTTAGGCCGTTCGCCGTGTAGGACGTATGAAGGAGCTTTCCATTTCGAATACGTGCCAGCGATTTTCCAAACTCTCGGAAGACGCCTTCTCCGCTCATGATTGTTCCTCGCTCGTGGTGAGTCCATTTGTCATGCAGGCTAGAGAACTTCCCATTCCCTTTCTCTATCATATTCTTCGTGGCGGCAGAAGCAGGCAATGGCTTGACCAGCGGCGTGAGTAGCAGCAGCTCTTCCCCTTGCAACAGGCTTTCCGAGAGAGGCAGCAGGTTATCCTTATCCCGCACCACCGTGATCGACTGGTCGTAGGCCTTGTGTGACAATGCGAGGTGGGAGAGGTGTATCTTGGAAAGAAGGGATAATCCGGGCGGGTTCAAAGCCTTTTCCCACGATGTGCAGGCACTCTTCAGCTTGAGGACCCGGCGCAAGGAGGTGTAGATCCGCTTCTTGGAGATGATGCCGTTCTCGATGCCTAGCTTCAGGCCCGAGATGGCCTCCAACTGGACATCGTGGGCCCGGCAGAGGAGGATCAAGTCGTTGCCGGCCTCGACGGCCATGACGGTGCCACCTTTGACACCGTATTCCTGGATGAGTGACTGCATCTCCAAGCACTCGGATATAGCAACTCCTTTGAACCCCAAATCGTTCCTCAGCAGGTCGTCGACCACCTGGTCCGACAGACAGGCGTGGGTAACGTTCATGCCGGCATTCTGTATCCCACAACCGCCGATGAACATGGCATCCAGCCGGCCGGCGGCTACCGCATTTCTAAAGGGAACTAGAGCACTGAGGCTAAGTTCTTCCAACGTCTGGGTGATGATGGGCATGTCAAGACTGGAGCCCAGGAAATCCAGATTACCATAGGAAGGGAAGTGCTTTCCACATGTCGCAATGCCGGCATCCTTGTATCCATTGATAGTAGCTATACAGTACTGTGACGCCTCCTGCGGGTCATCTCCCGTTGTCCGTACTCCGAGGGGCTGATGCCGAGCATTGGTCAGAACATCCAGGACAGGACCGAGGATGAGATTCACGCCCACAGCGGAGATCTCAGTGGCGGTTGCCTTGGCCACGCTGTAAGCAAGCTCGGTGCTGCCGGTGGCAGCGATGCCCATGGCGCTGGGGAACTGGCATATATAGTCTTCATCGAACAGACTGTTGACGCCGCCATTCTCCTGGTCGAGGGCTATCAGGAGAGGCTGTGGGTGTCCGGCCTGATGGGCAATCGTCTGAAGCTCCTGGACGAGGGCAGCAGTCTGTTCAGCGGCTATATGGACTTAAAGTCAGTGCCTACTAAATATCTCACGTGAGTGCTACAGAAATGGGACAAGACTGTGTTGTTGCTAAGATGTACATTTCAGATTCTTGGCTGTCAGAATGATGGAGCCAAGGTGGTGGTTCTCGATAAGGTTCCTGATGGGAGGGGTAACTTGGGTACCATCCCATCCCATAATCAACATCTGGCCGATGGCCCTGCCGTCGCATCGTTAGAGACATAGCCAGCATGAGAGATTCGGAATACGTGACTCGGGAGCGGCGGAAATGCCAGGGGAAAGTGTCAAACAGTGGCTCGGACACATACCAGTCAAGGTCCTGCCATAGCGGATCGAGCTCGCCATCTTGTCTCGCCATTGCGGTTATTGCGAAGGACTAGGCCGTGAGTGGCTCGACGCGTTGGACGCGAGGCCGGGTCACGATTCCCGGCTCGGCGGGGTTTGTCCAAGCTCACAGAGTCACAGGCAAAAAGTACGTCAGAAATGCAATATCATCAAAAACAGAACATCAGCTACTTGCATTAGGGACAAAGGCTGTTACTGTGAAGAAATCACATGTCATCGATCCAGAAGAGACAAGTCAAGGTTGACGATATGTATGAATGAATGGCCTCTGTCGCAGCCCTCTCCGTAAGGCGGCCAACGCCTAGCATTAGGTAAGGACATCGTGGGAAAACATGCTGCAGGGTCCTCGGTCTAACCCAAGCCTGTCACAAGTTCACAACAGCTCAATCTGGACTTACACAGTACCACAGTACCAGTGTAGGGTGTATTAATACGGTGCTTAAGTTCTGGAAGTTGCTTATCTCAAGGATTCTGACTGCTCTTATCACGCTGTCACCAGACAAATTGATGTCGCCGTCAGGCAGGTGCACTGACCTCCGACTGTCGGTGCTCTTGCAGTGTCAGAAAAGTCGGGGGTGGCTCGGCTTATTAAAGAGACCCCACCAGAACAAAGAGGATTTTGATGGGATTTGGGGAGATTGTACCTTGTACCTTCCATATCCGACCGTAACCTCCAAAGATTGGGTTTGGCCTTGCCTGATCGTCAACATGTTTCATTTGCGCAACGTTACAGCTCTTCTTCACTCATCCCACCAAAGGGAGGTGGGCTGCTGGAGCCTCGGACTGAGACATGGACCGGCCCTACTACATACCTACTTCGGCGGAATCTCTCTTGACGCTACATTTCTTTATATGCACATACCATGTGTATCACGTCATGTCGATGAGTGAGAGGGCGCTACTCGCTGTGGCGACGAAGCGCCAGCCACGGACTCACATCTTGATGCGTAACAAAATACTGAAGCGCACTGGCCTATTGGCTGCTAACCTGATGAGGGTTTCCGGCCTTGGTAGCCAGTCCTATGGTTCGCATGTCTGATCCCTCTGGTCGACTGGAGCCATGGTCTAGGTTACTGTATCGATGGCTTCCACCTGGAAACCTGTACCAGTCCAGTGACAAGGTATCTCTCTACTTGCGATGGTTACAGTCACAAGCACAACAATGCCGGCATGCCGGCGTGCTTACATACACTCTCTCACATACACCCATAGCCCCACCACCCCACCACGCAACAACAGTAGCAGGTAGACTTCGCCTTGCGATCCCTGAGCCGTGCTAGATAGGTGCCGGTAACGGTAGGTACGTCCTGGTCTGACTTCCTACCTATGTAGGTAGTGTGTGAGTATGAGGTAAGAATGCACTCGTCCCTGCCAATGCAAATTCGGCCTACAGGCTACACCCTAGCACTGTCGTTAGTGCACCCGCGATGACTGGTGAGTGCTATGACGAATAAGTATCCGAACGTACGCAGTCCGTGACTTCGCTGTCTCCTCTCGTTCATGGAGATCAAGATACTTGCCGAAGGGACCGTGGTCCTACTACTTGACGGTACTTAGCAATAATTCCTTACTCTATACACATTATCTGCTGACTTCAGTATGCCACACTCGCTTCCCTCCTCGCCCAAGTCGACGCCCAGGGACGGTCGAAATGGCATCACCAAGTTCACAAACTGCCGTGTTGTGCGAGGCAAGTCCCTCGTGGAAGAGGACCTATGGGTAGACTCGGTCACGGGCAAGATCATCCCCAGTCAGGCTGCCTTCTATGACGACCTCATCCTTCCTGACGAGACTGTAGATCTCGGTGGCCGCATACTGTCGCCTGGGCTCATCGACTGCCAGCTCAACGGAGCTTTCGGCTTCAACTTCTCTACCCTCCTCGACCCCGCCGCGTACGCGAAACAGATAAGGAATGTGAACAAGCAACTGGTCAGAACGGGCGTGACGTCCTATGCGCCGACCATCACAAGCCAGAAGAGCGAGATATACAAGTGTGCGCTACCACATCTGAAACCATCCGGCGCCTATCAGACGGCTGAAGACGGAGCCGAGTCGGTTGGCGCGCACGTCGAGGGACCGTTCCTGAGTCCCACCAAAAACGGCATCCACAATGTCGATGTCCTGCGGCAGGCTCAGAGCTTCGAAGATCTGGTCGACTGCTACGGAGCCCGAAATCTCCAGGGTGACGAATACGGACCGGCTGCTGTGAAGATGATCACTGCCGCACCGGAATTGGGGCAGATGACGTCGCTCATCCCGGAGCTGACGCGGCGTGGTGTCATCTACTCGATCGGCCACTCGGAAGCGACGTACGAGGAAGCATCCGCCGCGGTAGGAGCTGGCGCGACCATGATTACACATCTGTTCAACGCGATGCGCCCACTCCACCACCGTAACCCGGGCGTCTTTGGCGTGCTTGGCAAGGCCGAGAGTCTACCCCGGCCATACTTTGGTATTATTGCCGACGGCGAGCATCTACATCCCACCACCATCAAGATTGCGTTCAACGCGCACCCAGACGGCTTCATACTTGTGACCGATGCCATGCATCTCGTTGGCTTGCCCGATGGCACATATCCGTGGACCAACGGAGACTCGGAGAGCCGAATCATCAAAAGGGGTCCGAAGCTGATCCTTGAGGGATCAGATCGTATTGCGGGAAGGTAGGCTTTACCTGCCAGTACTCTTTTGTATTACTTGGGATCTCGAAACTAACTGGTCGTCACTCGTACACAGTTCTATCACGCTCATCGAGTGTGTCAACAACTTCCTCGCCTGGACGGGCGCCTCGGTCCCTCAGGCCCTCAAGGCAGTCACAACGACGCCGGCCTCGATGCTGGGTCTGAAGGGCGTCAAGGGCTGTCTCGAGGACGGCGCGGACGCGGACCTCGTTGTGTTTTCTGAGAACGTGACCCCGCAGGGCGCGTCTCAACTCGTCATCGACGAGGTCTGGAAGTTTGGAACTAAAGTTTATAGCCGATGATGGCATCTAAGGATCTCTTGTACTTTGTTAAAGTTTTGGTTGTTTTTGGAGATACTCCCCCTCCTATTACCCTCCCGTCCTTTTTTCTACCTCTGTTTTCTCTCTATGCGGGTCACTGAAAGACAGGAGGATAGAGGGAGATTGAGGAAAAAGAACAAACTTAGGCTCGGGCCTAACCTTGAGCGAATGAGCGAATGAATGAATAAAAAAATATGGACATACCACAGCATGTATATACTTTAAAGGAGCTAGACGAGAGGGAAAAGAATGGATGTTTAGACTACGATAAATTTGATGACGATATAAGATTATATAAAGTCTGCATTGCATCTGTGTTGTGTTGCAAGTTGTTTGTTTATTTACTTGCTCCTGCTTCATTACTGGGACTGCACGAGGTGGACAAGAGGCAATAAATGTCCCAGGTTAAGGATGTTGACAGAGTTTCTTACAGTCCTGGTAGGTGAGAATCTAAATAATTACTACTACTACAAGGAAAGCTGCAGACTAATATATATCAGAACACTGTGCTTCTCTCTCTCATCTTTGTTCATCTGTTCGTGTATTCCATCATGAGCTAGTGTAATTAAATGCATCCGAATAACGACAGCTAGTACCGTCACCTGCAGTGGCTCCGCCTTAAGCGCCAACCCGATCTTGTTGTACGTGCATACATAAGTATGTATGATATATCTCCTCCCGCTGTAAGTTTTTTGCTGCGAGAAGCAAAGTGGAAAGCAACTCCAGAGCCCCAAGACATGCGTAGCTCTTTTCTCTTTTTCATCCTGTTTCCTCATTTCTCCCCCCTCCTCTCTCTCTCTCTTTCCCTGCAACAAGCAAGCCCCTTGACCTAGTTAAGCATCATTATGCACTTCCCTTCCGTCACCGCGCATTCCAACCATGAATCATCCCACCCCGTGAAACATGATATTTATAAACGCTAAACTAAATAAAAAAATCTATATAAAGATATTACTAAGCTGGATATAAACCCATTCCAAAAAGAAAAAATAAAGTAAATAATAGAAAGAAAAACAAGCACCTCAAGAAGGGGGAGGATGAGCAGACCTCTTGACAGTGAGTTTATACGGTTTATTCAGCTTCTCGACGGGCTGTATCCCGGACCTTCCCAGACCCGCCGGCCTCTTGATCCCCATGTTCATACCCAGGCGTCGTGGACCGATATTGTTCCTGTTGCTGTTGCTGAGGAGCGTGATCGCGGTGCTCGTGACAGTGGTGCGGTGGAAGCTGGACGCCGGCCGATTGTACTCGTCGGGCGAGGGTTGATATTCTGATGGAGTCGATGATGGGATGTTGTTTTCTTTATCTTGCACTGGCACTGGCGCTTGCCTTGGCTTTGTGTTCGTTACGGCGGCGTTGGTCGTAGAAGTGGAGGTAACAGGTTAGCGCTGCTCGGGCGAAGCAGGCGGTTTTGTAGGCGAGCTCGAGAAACACGCGTACTGCTTTTGCTTTCCCTCTGCACCGGCATCGGCACCTTCACCTTCGTCATCGCGTCGCAGTGCCGGTTTGCCAGCTGCCAGTTTGCCCGAGCCGAGCTTGTGATCCGCTAATGCTGGTTCGATGGCCGGTGCCGCTGCCTTCGTCATGGTGCGCAGGAGAGGAGGGAGTGAGCTATTCGGATTACCACTACTGTTAGAACTCGAGGAGAAATACAGACCTCGGCGTCGGTGGGCATATGGTGCCGGCGCCGAGATGGTTCGTTTGGGGAACGCAGGTGCGTAATCTGCTTCCTCGACGACGGGCGCCCTGGATTGGTCGTGGTTCGTGACACCGTAGCCGTAGCCGAGCAGGCTTCGCTGGTTCGGCGGCCTGTTTGTTGTTGATCTTCGTGGTGCTGGTCCGGGGCCCGGCTTGGGTACCGACGGACGAGATGCGGCAGCATTCTTGGCTTCTGCTGCCGCAACGCTCGCCATATGTGCCCCAGCTGTTGTGAAGGAAGCCGTCTGCGGAACCGTGAAGGAACCTGCATTCTGCATCGTCGTCTTATACGGCGCAGCCCAGCCTTCGACCGAGTCTCCTTCCACCTGCACGCTCTTGACCGGGTGCTGCGTCTTTTGCCGTTTTCGCGGTCCCGCGTCAGCGCTCCCCTCGCTCATTGTTCCAACCGTTGTGACGAAGCTGTCCGCCTTGTTCGGGTCTTCTGGGAACAGGTTGTCTTCCGGCGCCGTCATCGAGGGCATGCCCTTGTAGATGGCGCTGTCGGGCGGGAGCTGCCTGCCCAAAATCTTGGCTACGCCCTCCATGACCGGACGGTCGAATGAGGGACCCCGGGGGAGGAAAGCCCGGGATGACAGATCGCTTATGAAGGGAGACAGTTCCGTCTGTTTGCCGCCACCCATCGCTATAGAAGCTGGACAGCTTAGATATAGGAGAGCCTTCGCCCTCGTCATTGCGACGTACAACAGACGACGCTCTTCGCTATGGTCCTCAGTCCGTATGTGCGGTATTGACCCATTATAGACGGCTGGTATGAAGACGACAGGCCACTCGAGACCTTTGGCAGCGTGAATCGTCGAGACCGTCACGTGCGGCTTTCCTTCCTGTTCCGGATCCTGAGTCTGCTTGTCTGATGCTAAGGAGACATTCGAGAGGAATCTTGCTAGAGTGTCGTCGTCGTCGTCGGATGTTTGTGCGATGCCCTCGACCGTGGGCAAAGCTTCGGCGTCGGCTTGCTCCTGCCGCATGAACTCCTCGGCTAGCGTGACAAACTCTTGCACGTTGGCCCATCTCAGCTCGTGCTCGGGGGAAAAAGTGGCTTTTATATAATCCTCAAACTTGAGGTCGCGAATAAGCTTCTGTATCAAATCGACCAAGGTCATCGGTGTCTTGGACCCGCCAGCTGAGCGAAGGGCGTCTCTTAAAGTCCTGAGCGGTTTGAGCAAGCCCCCGCTCAGGGAATTCTCGGTGCTTTGGCGTATGTTCGTCTTCGCTCTGCGGGCGCCTCGGCAGTGGCCGTCAATCAGTTGCCAGAGACTTATAGACGACTGCTCGGCCTCCTCTAGCAGAGACTTGATGGTTGCTTCCCCTATGCCTCTCTTGGGGATGTTGGTGATGCGCGCAAGAGCGTCGTTGTTGTTCGGCTGGTGGATGACGCGCATGTAGTCCAGCAAGGCTTTGATCTCTGTCCGGTCGAAGAACTTGGAGCCGCCCACCATCCGGTACGCCATGCCATCCCGCCCGAGTGCGGACTCGATATGTCTAGATAACGCTGACGTGCGTAACAATATCGCAAAGTCGTCCAGGTTGATCATGTCACCCGACAACAGCCGGATCCGTCTAATCTCCGATATGATCCAGTCGGCCTCCTCCTGTGCGGTCTTCAGTCTGCGAAGGACCGGCCGTGTTCCCTGGTCCCGTACGGGCAAGAGCATCTTCTGGTACCTCTCTTTGTCCTGCTGGATCACCTTCAACGAGGTGTCCAGGATAGAGCTCGAGGATCTGTAATTCTCCTCCAAGGCAATCTCATCTGTACCGGGGTAGTCACGCAGGAGTCGATGCAAATTCTTTATCTCTGCTGAACGCCATCCGTAGATGCTCTGGTCCGGGTCACCGACAATAGTGATTCTGCGCCCCGTCTGCGCAAACAGCCGCATGAGGTCGTACTGGACTCCGTTCGTGTCCTGGTACTCATCGATCAGGACGGCCTGGATGTTCATCACACACTGGGGAAACTTGCGAAGAAGTTCGACGCAGCGCACGAGGAGATCGTCGTAATCGAGCAGATTAGAGCGCTCTAGCTGGCTCTGGTACTCTTGGAAGCACGTCTCCAGAGCCTTGGACTCGATGGTCTTCCCATCCTTTCCCTTGAGGGTAGACTCGTCCGACGTGCCGTTCGCTTTGCGCCTGCTGATGTAGTGTCGAGCCGTAGCGGGGTCGATGTGCGTGTCCAGTCGCTTGCATATGCGAGAGAGGATCCCCTTGGAGTCGGAATCGTGGGCGATGCCAAACTTGGTATCCAGGCCGATATGCCGTCCGTACTTGGCCAGATAGCGACGGGCGATGCTGTGAAAGGTGCCGATAATGAGCATCTTCTCGCGCCCGTCGCCGAGCACGTTGCCGATGCGGGCCTTCATCTCGTTGGACGCCTTCTTGGTGAAGGTGGCGACGATGATATCCTGGGGCTCGATGCCCTTGTGGTCGATCAGCCAGACGATCCTCGAGGTGAGCGTGTGCGTCTTGCCACTCCCGGGCCCCGCCATGATGGCCACGGTGGGCGCGTCGGAGCTGACCGCCCGACATTGCGCCTTGTTCAACGATTTGAATATGTCTTGTGCATTTCTCCGGGACATGATGGAGCAAGATGGATCAAGGCGATCTGCGTTTGCACATTGGTCTCGTAGATACAATACTGCAACAGTACCACCCCTGTTGACGCGTCAATCCAAGATGTGACCCTGATGGCAAGACAGGGGTGGAACGTGTCAGATCTCGTGTCACCGATCAGGAGGCAGTAATTCAGTATGTTTAACTGTGTGTTCCATTAATTAAGTGGCTCGCTAGGTCTGCTTAAAGGGATTTCTCGTTTGTATATAATTTATGTAGGTAGGTAGTATAGCACTAAGCTCCTTTTGCTAGTCGTCCCTACCCCTTTATTATAGTTCTGCAAATAACTGCTAGAAATAACCCGTTATTTCTAATATATCCCTTTAGGTTAGCCACTTTTTAATTAAGCAACCTAATTAAAATTTTAGTCAAAAACTATATTTAAAATTAAATACTTAACCTATTAATTTAAAAGCTAACCACTTTATTATTGCGCTATAAAACCTTTATACTTAATATTTAACTTTCTTTTTTAACTTGTATACAATGCTTTAAACTGCAAGTTTTTATTAACTAGCTAACTATATGTTTTCTATATAATTGCTAGTTTAATATATTTACTACTAAATTTTTAATTATATAAAAAACTAGTTAGTTTAAAAATATAATAATAAGGTTATAAAGGCTAATAAGTAAAAAAAAAATAGTAATAAGTAGTAAAAAAGGTATATAAAAGCTTAGCTAACTTTTATAAAACTTTCTTTATAAAAATTAGCTTACTAGTTTAAATAACTATTTGCTACTAAGAATTATAAAGTTTTTAAGCTTAAAACTAAAAAGTTGCTAATATAAAGTTTGAATTAAAAATTATTATAATTTTTAAAAGTAAGCTATTTAGTTATAAATATATTAAGTTTAGTAAACCTACGTCATTACTAGTTAATAGCTATATTTTTATAATGCTTTTTATTACTTTTTTAAAAATAATAGTTAACTATTTAATTAATAGTAGTAAAGTCAAAAGTTTTTAAAAGTTAATCATATCAAAAGTTTTTAATTTTTATAAATTAAAGCTTTTTTAACTTTTTTAATAATTACTTTTTTAAAAAAAAATTACTAATATTAACTAAGTTTAATTAGTATAAAAACTTTAACTACTTTACTATAGGCAATAGCTTTATAAAGCTATTTACTATTATATTATTAATAAGTATATATTATACTTTAATAGTTTTTTTTAAACTTTCTACTATAGCTAGTAATTATAAATGTTATTATAACAAAGTTTAATATATAAAATAGCTATATTTTTATAACTAGACTTATAATATATTAATTATTTAGTTTCATATTAAGTTTTCATATGAGTTAACTAATAAATATTGCTTTTTTACTGTTTATATAAATATAAACAACTTAGCTTTTATAGTTAATATAGTAACTATATTTTATTTATTAGCTTGCTACTTAATAACTTTTTAAACAGCTTTATAATATAAGCTTAAAAGCTTTTTTAATTTTTAAAGTTGTTTATAAAAAAGAATTACTAGCAGTAATAACGCTATTGCTACCTTTAAGTTTAAAAGCAAAATTGCAGTACTATTTAAAGTAAAAAAGTGTTTAATTTGCTAATTTATAATAAGCGTTGCTAAAGTTGTTGAAAAACTATAATATTTTAAATATTATATAAACAATGTTTAGCTTTATAATAATTGCTATATATAAAACTGTTAAACTAATAAAATAACAGGATTAATTATAGTTAATAAAAAGTTAATATGTTACGAACCAACGAGGGGGAACTAATGGATTCAGCCCAATGAAGAAGAGGGACAACATGTGGCCCCTCGACAGACCACAAAGGGACACCGCGTTAGATGCATCGACGCATCGAGTTAACGAGATTCGATCACGTGACTGAGGATCATCTGGCGGTCCCTTCTCAAGTGCGCTCCAGGGACCGATGCGCTCCAAGGACCGCGACTCAAGGGGAAGCGCAACAGACATTCGTTATGAGGGAAGGAGACGAGTATATATATCCCATCATGTATCTACTAGCTATAGTCTTTCCTTCACTCAGTATTCAACTTAAGGATATACCTAGTTCTTGGAATCTAAGTATATTAGGAACCATTCCCTAGCAATCCTTTTGTGCCTATCGTCTAAGTGCCCGTTGAATCCTTCACTTGTTTTTACCCTTCAGGAAATAGCAAACCTGCAGTCCTTACTGGCCCAGTGTTAGTTGGATTGTTACAAATAGCTATTATACTATTAACCTATATAAACTAGCTAATTATACTGCCTTTATTATTTATCTTGCTATTAACTATTATGTAACAATCCAACTAACACTGGGCCAGTAAGGACTGCAGGTTTGCTATTTCCTGAAGGGTAAAAACAAGTGAAGGCTTCAACGGGCACTTTAGACGATAGGCACAATAAGGATTGCTAGGGAATGGTTCCCAATATACTTAGATTCCAAGAATTAGGTATATCCTTAAGTTGAATACTGAGTAAAGGAATGACTATGGCTAGATACAATAGGAGATATATATACTCATTTCCTTTCCTCAATAATGAT